>JAMZAV010002065.1:0-220340 GCA_024449915.1 Sweltsa coloradensis
GGACTCCCAAGAGTGTTTACCTCGGTGAACAAGTGGTGATCCTCCCTCCTTCTTAGTTATTCGTTTTGGCTCGGTCTTATAGTTTGTAGTTCTTAGTTATTTCTCTTGGTCCTATCTAAAATATCCATTTTAGGTGGGCGGTTATGTTCGCGCGATTTCCCGGCGCTATTGTGGTAGTTATATTTTTCTCTTAGCTATTGGTATTTCTTGTTTCGTATTCATAAGTTGCACATATTGTTATCACCTGTTTGAATTTCTGCCTATCAGACGTCTTTTCCTGGTTCTCTCGCGTTCGACTTTATGCAAGTATTGTTTCAATGCAGTTCTCCTCTCGCCTTCACTCGATGAAGTGCAAAGTTCGTTTTTCGTCTCAACTTTTCTCGCTCGCACCTCGCAACGCACGTGTCCGCTCTCCGGACATTGCACTCACTGTACGTATACAAGGGTGTAGCCGCCTGCCGCGTCCGTCTTGGAATACAACGACGGATTTCCGAGCTGCAGTCCTTGGTTCGACTTGCCTTCCAGGCATTCTCTAATTTCCTACTACTATTCCAAACTCGAGCTTCTTTATCCCTGTTCTCTCTCGCGGTGGGCTTACCATCTCGCCCATCGTACTTACCTCTGCACTGCCTCCTTCAGCCTACGTCAAGATTCGGGGTAAGTTCAGATCAAAAATATATACAGTCCATTATTCTCGGAGTTGAGCACCTCGGCTCGAACAAATTGTATTAATTAATATGCAAATTTCATTAATTTGGACACCTTTGATTTTTTCTAAATTTTGAGTTTGTTAAATAGTATGAAAAAGAACGATTTCTGTTGCAATTTGTTTATTCCGGATCTCTTCCGCTATAAGTACTGAAACACAAAATATCTCGAAGCAATCTGTGGCATTTGGATTAGAATTGATTTTCTCGAACATAGCATATCTAACAAATGCGAAATCTACTTGCGACCGATAGTAAGGATATTCTTTGGATCCTACGACCATGCCTGCGACCTAACAAAAGGCTTCTCTGAGCAACAGACAACCACCAATTACCCCCCGCCGCCCACCGTGCTTAGCTGGCGCCTAGGCTAGTACCTCCCCTCCAACGGCTCTTCCAAGCAGTTCAGTTTCTGGACGCGCTACATCAGCAAAGCGCTAGTAGTATTCACTGTCGGATCAAATTTCTGTGAATAACGGAAGATAAAAATTTCATGAATTTTAATTTAAACATAAATTCAAAATAATGCCAAGTTGTCAGGATTGACGTGAACTATGTTAGATAATGAGCTAAAACTTCATACCATTGTTCAATTGTCCGCAATACGCATTCGAAATGTACAACGTTATGATTTTTTTCTCTGGTTCCTATCACTTTTTTTTTAAAATATTCTGTTTTTATAACCTAGATCGTTCAAAGATGTAGGTTGTTGAATTTTTTCAACGGCCTAGCATAAAAACTAATACGAAAAAACATCTTCTGACCAAGTCTCTGCATGCACATTGCAAAGGCTGTTATTAAATACTCTTAAGTGTTTTTCTGTTATAATCCTGACCTGCGCATCGTTCTGGCTATTGTCAGTAGGCTAGGCCTATTAAGTAGGTTTTTGAAATGGTTCCGCCACATGTGTTTCACTTCATTTGGGTCTGTTTATAAATTGTTCCATTGTTTATCGGTCAGGTATCTTGTAATTTCATCTTGTTTTCGTTTGTTTTTTATTAGTCCATATAGTAATTTCTTATTTGTATAAATAAATAAATTTCTGAATTGTAGTGTTTCCTGACTATCCAAATCGAAAAACCATCCTTGTTGATTGGTAAACGTCAACAATACATCCGCATGTCAAACGGATGTCGTGCTCGGATACGTGAGACATGACAGACGTACAGACGGACGGACGACGGATGGACTGACAGTATGTGCCAATAGGGGAGCTTCGCTTCCTAAAATACAATTCATCAGTGCTCGTTCTTTACGAAGACGGGTTTATTTTATGTAACGTCATACTTCCCGCACTGCCTGCTGTCGTGTTGCATTACACTACACGGGATCGCGAGGAGAGAAGCTCGTGGTGGAGGCCAGAAAGCGTACGTGTCTGTGCGGAATTTCATCAAGATAACGAGAGGTCCCGGAGGAATGTGTCTCTAGCAGTCTAGCTGTGACCTCTGGCTGGGGGGGGGGGGAGTTGTTATCGGGCTGAAATGGCAGCCCACATTACTGTCGAAACTCAATCCCAACCTTATTGATCGATCTCACGCTTGCCGATGGAAAATATTCACTAACTTCTGTTTCTCTCGTATAAGCGGGTGCAAATATTGAACCCTCTCGTACCGTAAAACTTCGGATATGATTATAAAGTCAAAGTCGTTGTTAGACGAGTGAGCGAGTCGAGTCATCTGTTGAATAACCGGTAACATTCCCTTTCCTCCCCCTACCTAAGGCTGGATCCAGCATGGTTGTTTCCTACCTTGCCTATCACAGGCTAGAGTGGCGCATTATGGGCCTAACTGGAAGTCCGGGTCGGATACAGGGGCGGCGGTGGGGGGGGGGGGGGGCAGTTTATACCACCAAAACAAAAAAACAAAAGGCCACGTAGGCAATTTCGCATACGGTGATCAGTCTATTATTATAGCCGTTGCAAACAATAATATCTTTGGTCAATTACTCAAACGTTAGCTAAAATAGGTGTTAGAATTAAAAGTGAAGTGAACGAATTAATGCTGTTAATGCTCGCAAATACGTGGATCGGACCAGCAACGAGTTTATTGCAACGGTCCTCGCTCATTATGTTGTGTGCAGTGGCGTAGCGCAGAACCACGGGGCGACTAAAATTAAAAAGTTGAAAAATAAAATTGAAACTCTTGGCTTCCATCCCCAACCACTCACAAACAGTAAACACGAGTGTGCTCCTCACATCATAATCATCGTCTACTTACGCAAGCAATCAAACTCTTCTACGCCCTTCCAGCGTGTTTCGAAACAGTTTTCCACGTGATGGACTCGTTTTGTCGAAAGAAAGAGTTCGCAATATGAACTCTTCAGATCGGAAGCCGAGCATCGGGGTCATTAGGACATATCATGTGGGCAAAGTTTGCCCGGAAAACCCGCTTCTCACTCGATGAAGCGATTTCCAATAGTGCGCACCCCGAAGCTACTATTCCGCTGCTTGAACCGGAAGACTTCGAAACTTTCCCGCGCGGACGAGGAAAGGGGACTTCCGTCTCTGAACTCGTTAAAGGCAAGCATAGATGGAATCTGCAGTTGATCAGGTCACCATATATACCGGGGAAACCGAGATAAGTTCAATCTAACTTGAAGCTTGATACTTTTAAAATAGGTAATGACATTTCCAAGATGGCGTTAAATTGAAAATATTCAATTATTCTTGGTTGACCTCATTAGCGCGTATTTTGAAATATTATGTTTTAATACCTTTAGTGATGCATCACAGGAGTCAAAAACTTGACACAGATCTTAAGGTTGATCTATCGGCCTGATTAAAATTTTCCTAAACATATTATTTTATCAAAACAACAGACAGTTTATCAACTATCATCATTTAACATTGACAAAACTAGTTTTTATTAATCTTCGGTTAAGCGGTACGTCCAATATAGACGTTTATAGTGAAATTTATGACGCATACCCCGGACATATTCCTGCTCATAATATTTAGGTTGGAAGGCTCATTTTTGTTCCTATTTGTAACACGTACTCTTGCCTACAAACTAACATACTTGGAATTTTTTTCCGTTCATATCTCGCACGGTACACATTTTTTTCCCCGCCGGTACAAATACTAACTTTGTACCGGGAGAAGAAAAAATCGTAGCGTGCCCAAAATATTAACGAGAGAACATTTTTCAAAAGTATGTCAGTATGAGACAGAAATATGTGTTACAAATAAAAACAAAAATGAGCCTTCCAACCCAAAAATTACGAGCAGGAATATGTCCGGGGTAGGCCCTATACGTTATAAATTTCACTATAAACGTCAATATTGGTCAATATTTGCTCAACCGAAAAATAAATAATAAATGGTTTTGGCAATGTCAGATGATTGTTATAGATAAACTATTTCCGTTGTTTTGTTAAACTAAGTTTTTTCTTCAATTAATTAGGCCGATGTCAACCTTCAAGGAAACAGTCATCACGACTACTAGTAATAATAATCAGTAATCAATACAAGTAACGAAAAAACTATTTTGATGATTGTAGATTGGGTTAAAAGGTTCCAACCAATTTTTATTTGATAAACAATAAAATTCGTAAATTAAAAAAGTCCATCCCGACCGGGGTTTGGACCTAGGTCTCCCACATTCCAGGGAGGCGCCTTAACCCAACTAGACCGTGACGTTTACCTTCTAACTCTTGAATTATTGCAGTTGCATTATAGGTCTGAATTGAACCATGTTTATTTATTTAATTAACACCTTTCCAATTCAGTTATAAAAACTAATTTATTAATTTTTATTGGTTTAATTTAATTAATTAGTTAAATAATTTAAAATCTGTCCTATTTAGTTAAAAATACTGATGTACAAAGCAGGACAACTAAATACATCTAATTATATAAATGCAGACACAATAATGAACTATAGTTAAAGTAAAGTTTGAAAGGCATAGGCTATTTGCATGAATTTTAGATTTCAGTTAAACATATTTATCTTTATATAAGAAAACGACTGGATTGAAATACAGTTTTATATTAAAAACATGTTTTGATATAGATATTGTGGCTTGAAGCGTCCTATTTTGGACCATTTGAAACGCGCTGTTTTCCATTATGACGTAATGGGCCCTACTACACGGGGACGACGCCAACCAAATACATGTTTTGGCTCGATTTTATTAAAGATTTCACACAACTGTATTGCACTCAGCTGTGCAAACCGATGGAATATAGATTCATACATTACAAAATGAGAATACAGGCAGCAATAAAACACAAAAACGGGGACCCTTTTAAAAACGAGGCCTCGTGGCCCAGAGCTTGTCAAAACTGCGCCACTCCAGCCTGGTGTAGTGTTGTCGAGAGATAATCCAAGGCACTTGGTGTTCTAAAGATATTATTTTTTCGTTATACTGAACAGTATAAGGATGACCTTGGCTAATATAGGGCATCACGGAGTTAAAACGTCGTTTTTGAAACAATTTTTAAAACTGTTTATAAAATTATGTAGAATAAGTCACATGAAAAAATATTTTAAACGTCATGCAAATATAGCCTATTTTGGTAACAAATTCAAATTGGATATGAAATTAATTAATAACCAAATATAAAAGGGGGGGGAAATAAAAGAATGGAGAGAAAGAAAGGAAAATACAAATAAATGTAAAACAATTAATATTAGACGATGCCACTGAAACAAATATGAGGTTTGCCAAAAATCAGGAACAGCAGATCAGGGAGTAATCAAACTTACGCGGAAGAAACCACAGAACGCGAATCTTCATTCTTCTGTACAAATCTTGATAGAAATTTAATAAAAAAAATGATTCCTACTGTTAATGAGCGTGTGTCTGTGTATATCCATGCTTAGACCCATGCAACGTACATATTTACAACCACAGGTACGGGAGTACCAAAGATAACACAAAACTTACTCTGTAAAACAGGCTTGAGCAGGAGGTTGTGTTCGGTTTCATCGTGAGACTGGACAACACACAGACTAACGGACAGAAAAGTCATACATATACTTACTGTTGCAACCCCACTTCACGCGAGTGATGAAAATATGAATATAATAATATACTTTGCGTATTTTACTATCTATTAACAATTATATTCATAAAAGAACAATTATTTGAACTATGAAACATATATTTTTATTGAAACATCAAGCAAGAAAGACAATCTATTTTCATAAGTTAACTTTGATATCATATTGTCTGGTGGTTGTATTGTTTATTCTTGTATTGTTTGTATGTGTTTCTGTTTCATTCTTGTTAGTTTTATGTTGTGTTCTATTTCAATGTCAATAGCATGCAACGGTTATTTCTTTTTCACGTTCTTGTGGCGATCCATTCAGGACACCATACAACGTCATTTTTCCCCCTCTTCAAGGGATGGTCATGTGTCTAACTTTGGGTTCGGACAACCGTACTCTGCTATAAAACCAGAGCTCCTTGGAGGGCCTCGCCAGTGGTTCGGTTATGCCTGCCACTCGCAACATCTATCCTGTCTCTCTGTTCAATGTACATATTGTCACAATACACTATCCTAGTTAAACCTACATCACTTGTTCTCATTGCTACGCCTTCAATATCCACACCATCCTTCGTCGAGACCTCCGAGACGTCGAGAACTTCCAGACATGCCTCTTAAAGGTCTAGCATTCGAGACGTCGAGTTTATGCCTACTATAGGCCTAGTCGCGAGACTTCGAATGCCCTCCTCTATGATAGACACCTAGACGTCGAGTTAGCTGCCTCATATAGGCTTAGACGTCGAGACGCCGAGATTATCGCCTACTATAGGCTTAGTCGCGAGACGCCGAGCTCCCGAGCTTCTTATAGGCTCGCATAGCCCACAAAATAGGTGTTCTAGACACCAGTCTCCATTTACGCAGAAGTCCTTGCGGGTGAACATCTACCCCCTCCCTTACTCCTATCTACCCCGCGGGTCCACCAACATCCTATCGGCCTGCGACATCTGGCGACCGTGACAGGACTTGGGCACTGCAATCTTTTGTTAGTACAAAAATGGAGACGCTCAAGCGTCAGAGAACCCCGATAAGAGCAGCTTTCACTAAGATATTCCAACAAATTAGCTCGGAACTAGGTGATCATAACACCCAACTCGAGCGATGTAACGAGTTACTCGATTTGCTCAATGACAAATATGATAGGCTTTCAAATGTTGATTCGCGGACTAATAGACACTTTATCTGCCGATTCTACAATAGAAGATGACGCATTTAACGTCGAGTACGAGGGCAATAGAATCTTACCGCGAGAAGTATATCGCAATCAAAAGAAAACTCGCAGACAAGATTAATAAACTGAGTAGTACAGTCGATGTTGCAAGGGACTCAACTCCGTGTAGTTCTACATCTAATAGTAACCAAAAAAAGTACAAACTGCCTGAGTTAGAGTTAAAAAAATTCAATGGCGACATTAAAGAATGGCTTTCGTTCTGGGGGCAATTTCAAAAAATCCATGATGATTGTGAGATTGCACCCGAAGATAAGTTCCAATATTTAAGCCAGAGTTGTGCGGCTGGGTCTCGCCCTAAAGAAATCATTGACAGTTTCCCAGCTAGCGCAACAAGTTATACCAAGGCCATTGAAGCATTGCAGTCGCGATATGGTAAAAAAGAAGTGCTTATAGATGTTTACATACGCGAACTGTTAAAACTTATAAATGGGAAACAGCGCACATTACATTTATCGCAACTATACGATAAAATTGAAACACAGTTACGTGCGCTCGAATCTCTAGGCATTGCGAACGACCAATACGCTATAATACTGTTTCCTATGGTCGAAAGTTGCCTATCCGAAGATCTTGTTAAAATATGGGAAAGGCAACGGAACATATTCCAACTTCATGTAGATAAAGATGAAGATCAAAGCAATCTTCAGTTACTAATGAATTTCCTAAAACATGAGGTTGAATGCGAAGAACGCGTGAAAATAGCTAGAAATACATTTGATTCACGCGGTCCAAATGTAAACAATACCAAGACCAAGCAACCCTTCACGGCCGCTGACCTATTGAATTCAAGTGAAAGTGGTCAGCTGCGAAACCAGTCATGCTTGTTCTGTGAAAAGAGCCATAAATCACATGAATGTTTCCGAGCCAGACGAATGACTGTCGAGGAGAAGAGGCAAATCATCAATTCGAAACGGGCCTGCTTCTCTTGTCTTAATCGCAATCATTCCGCAAAGCATTGTCGTGCTCAGGTTAAATGCATGTTGTGTGAAAAGCGGCATCATGTGCGCACAATTCGTATCCAATCAAAAAGATAAAAACATAGATCGGAAAGCGACAGATGACAGTGCGACACTAGCAAATACTAATAATCTTACTCAACACGTCCTACTCCAGACAGTGCAAGTTAAAGTAGAGGGGAACAACGGACAGAGGGAGATTAGCCCGAGCTATTATTGATACCGGATCACAAAGATCATACATTACTAGTACAATAGCGCGGGAAATGGGGTACAAAGTAAAGAAACGAGAAACTTTAAAACACGGCTTGTTTGGCGGTCAGGTGACTACACCTAGAGAACATAAAGAATACGAAGTTCACCTGGCCAACCCGACAACGATTATAGATGTCATTTTAAAGTCTTAGATAACCCCGAGATATGTAAATATACAGGAAGTATACCTAAAGGTGCGTGGATTTCCGAGTTAGAGGACAAGCATATAAAGCTGAGTGATTTCGGCCACGCATCTAAACAGATCGAAATCTTGATCGGCGCCGACGTGGCTGGTAAATTATTCACTGGCAACATGCACTCTCTTGAGTCAGGACCAGTCGCGATCGAGACCCGGTTAGGGTGGACTTTGATGGGCAAAATAACTGATAATGATAGCGTCCAACAATCCACCGATTCTCTCATGGTCACCTCAATGTTTTTAAGTGACTGTACTATCCAAGATCTTTGGAAACTCGATGTTCTGGGAATCACAGATAATGCGACCCAAGTTGAAAAGCAAGTGTTGGCGGAAGAAACAACAAATCACTTCCTGCGAACTGTCAAGAGAGAACCAGGAGGGCTATTCCTGAAATCTGGACGGGACGGGACGGATGGGCCAAACGACACGACTCAAACCCCACCCGTCTCGTCCCGTTCGTCAGTACCCGGCCGATTTGCTATTCCCGAGTTCAAAGTCGACGAGACGGGTTGGGCACAGTATAACCCATCTCTTACAGTAGCGAAACTTCAATGCACTGCCTGCAGAGTGATTTGCTGTCGTGGTCGGCTGCGCGTACCGCCGCTACACTAGCGCGCATGGCGAAACCGAGACTCAACTAAAAGCCTCTGCCGTCTAAAAGTCAGTGCTTTACAAGATACAAATTGTAGACGGCGGTGGAAAGCGCTATCTCTACCACTCTCCGTGTAGGTAACCTACGTAGCAACCTGTATAGATAGAGCATCTTGCCACGACACTAGCGCGCATGGTGAAACCGAGACTCAACTAAAAGCCTCCGACTTCAAAAATGTAAACAACAAACAATTGACGAATGCCGAAGAAAGTCAAGCTAATCATATTTTGCAAGGGCTAGGCCTAGCCTAAGCTATTTAAATTGCAGGCAAAACAACTACAAGTAATAATGGTGGTAATTTTAATATTATGTAGGCCTATCAACCATTATTATTTTCCGTTACAATCTACAATACTAACACTTGGTAGGCCCTACCTAGGCTCTAGCCCCTAGGCTGGGCCTAGGGGTTTTAGGCTAGGCTAGGCCGTAGTCTTTCTTTGAAACGACAAACATATTATCAGAATAAAAATAATAACGTCAGACAAAACTTATATCCATCTATTGCATTATCACGTCATAATAATTGACATCGTTTTGATTTTAGCAAGTCTAGGTGGCACAGTCATCGTTAGTTGAGTCTCGGTTTCGCTAGGGGCGCGCGTGATGGTTTATGAGCGTGTTTTGCTAGCTAGTCTCGCTACTGTATATTATTGTTATATTGTGGGTTGGGTGAGCTAGAACCCGTTCGTTGTCAACACTGCATTTGATTTAGTTTGTTGTGAACAGCTTTTCACTATTTCTAGCCAATGGCGTGCTTCGATTTCATGTTTACTGCTTGCTGTCAAAAGACAGCTGCAGACGACGAAACAATAACATTGACGCTAATTTGAGGTTTAAAGTTGCATTGCAATTCCTATTTCTCGTTGTAGCCTATAATCATTCTTCGATCGTTATTATATATACTATCGACGAAAAATTTTGCGTTTGTGAAGTGCATTATGAACAGTGTAATAATGTTTAACCACAGTTTGCAGCTGCTAATTTAACTCGTAGCCTCGTAGGGCTAAGCCCTAGGCTGTCTCAGAGCAATCCCTTTGACAATCTTTACGTGTTAGGGCGCCTCACTTTCTATGTATATTACGAGGAAGAATTGCCTATCCTAGGGTGGGCGTACATATGCATACTTGTTGTTATAATATGCCAAATAAATTGCGAAAAACGCTTTATCTTGACAATGTAATCACGTCTTCACTTTCTTCTAACATCCAGAAAACATTGGGCCAACTTAGGCTACTTTCAATTCATTCATTTCATTTATATTGCCAGAATTGTGGTAGGCCTAGGTCTAGGCCCTAGTACCTATGCCATAAACAATTAGGGTACAGAGGCCTAGGATAGCAACTCGTAGAAACTAGCATCCGTTGAAAACTACTGTCTAGGCCTAAGCCTTTTTTGTATTACGTATGTAGCCTACCAATCTACAGGCTGATCAAATTTTACTTTACTTTTAAGGGCCAATGCTCTACCTAGCTTTGGCCCATAGATACTAGGCCTAGGCCTATGCGTATCCTACTGACAACTTGTGGCCTAGGCCCAGTACAAGTATGGCATAGGGCCTACAGGCTTTTCTTTGCACAATAAATTTATCATTGGCTATTATTATGCTACTAGGTATTAGGATAGTTATACGTACCATGAGAAATGGTCTATTATGCTTTTGATTGTAGACCATACGTGTGCCGTTGGGCTTGGGTGACAAAATGATTGTCGTTCAGGCTATGTTTGTAGGCTTACCAAGTTTATGAGGGCTAGTTTGAAGTTTTCATCAGTTTGATTGAAACCCAACGTTACAACATAATTATTTGTAGGCCTAGGGCCAACATATTTATTCATTCAGTGGCAACTGTATGCATGTGCAAACAGTTTAGTAAGGATATTGATATGAACTAAACATGGAAAATAAACCATAATTTTTGCAAGCAGTACACCTATCATCTGTTGTAGTCGTAATCACTGCAAATCTAACATAAGACATCAATTTACAATGGCTCAGTGAAACACATCGAGCTAGACTACGATTGTAATCCCAACTGCGACAATTGTGTACGAGGGTTGGTCTATGCGTGCAGCTTAGGTCACAAGTTTTCACTAATATGTTTGTTGAAATTATTTTATAAGCCTTAATGACAAGGAGTTTGCTGAAGGCATTGTCCATTGAATTGTGAACATGTTGGTTAATGCAATTTTAGATATAGGTAGGGGAGAGGGGGCCACAATGAGACAAAAAAAACTATGTCGGCTCAAATTCTTGTATTTCAGTATTGTCAGTGGCTATAACTATCTTATTCTATGATGTTATCCTTCAGCTTGACTATGTTAGTCATAAGAATGCATAATCTTGAATATACTTATTGCAGCTAATTGTTGCGAACAACAATGCATTTCTCTCATTGTACCCCACAGGTGGGGCACTATGAGACAAAGCATGGGGTACAATGAAACACTCCACTTTCTTAGCCTAAAACATGGTTTATTATTGGAAAAAATTTTATGTAAACAAAAGCCAGTACACTGAGGTCAAGATTATTTTGATATAATAATAAAAGATTTAATTACTTTAAAAATAGAATATTATTACATTAGAAATGAAATTAATTTAAATTAACCAAATAGAAATCAGGAAAAAGAGAAAATTTTAATGGATTTGGCAGATATCCATGTTTCAAAAATTAACTATAAACTATAAATAGGCATGTTGCCGTTTAGTATGCCCAAAGTAATAGGGATTGGGTAAAATCATCTGTTTGTCCTTAATGTTCACTGAATATGCCTGTCTCATTGTGCCCCAAGAAGAGCTGTCTCATAGTGGCCCACACTACCAATTATGTTCGATGACTAAAGTAACTACCCTAACCTCAAAATTTTTCAAAGTCTACCTTTAATATTTGTGCATGCATATAGTAACTTTCATAACACACAAACGGCAATTGTCTATTGTAAATATAATAAATTGGCATAATTGATAAGTAAAATGTAATATTTTAATTTACATACATCAAAACAAGGTTTCAATATTTAAAAAGTCAAGATGCGCTCATTCACTGGAGTCACCGCCTGACTGTTGTAAGTACTGTACGAGGTGTAACCTACAAAGTGGCGGCAAATTTGAGCGCCTAATTCAAACAAATTTGGGTGATGTCTAATTGTGGACCATGTCTCATTGTGGCCCCTCCTCCCCTAGTGATGCAATGTTGAAAATTTCCAATTCAGTGAAAACTTTCAATGATAATTTTTTTAAATTTTAACTTTTTTACCTACAATTTTCTTAAAAAAAACATAACTATAAGTTAGGACTTTATTATGCAGAAATAACCTTCCAATAGTAGAAGTCATAAGCAGAATACAAACCACCGTAAGTCAGGTTATGCATGATTTTATTCAAAACAATTTATAAAAGTTAGATGGCCATTTCATTAAAAATTTACAATGGTACCGGACGTCTAGTGTCACACAGTATTTTGTATTTTAATTCTACGGTCCTAGTATTGATTTTGTGTTGCCTTTTTCAGTCTGAAAGTACAACATAATAGCCCGGGTAGTAACAGTCGGAAAACAACAAAAGTACAAAACATTTGTCAAAACTATGCCATAACCTGACTGCTACTGTAAAACTTACAATAAATTGAAGGCTTTACAGGCCTACTAAGTTACTGAAATAATACCATACAATTTTTGTAATTTTTTTTTTTATTTCTAGACACATATTTTTACAACTTATTTCCTCTATAGTTTGGCATATTTCAAATCAGGTTGAATGCCTTGGCTGATCCGTACTGTGGCATAGTGTTTGACGGTCAGACGTTGGTTCTTTCCGGAAGAGAACGGCTACGTCGGGGACCACACCATAAGCTTGAGGTACACCAAGATCATCGATAGCTTCTACGACATATTCCATCCGGGATTACAGGACCACAAACACCTTTGAACAAATTGTACATTGTAAATATTTTTATGTAGGTAGAAATATTTCCAGAATGACATATTATGTTTTCCGAAGGAGGCCTTCCCCCTACTAGGTACCGGTACAAGTATTGACTGTTGCTGGTAGATAGGTTTCATTAAATTTTGGTCTCGATGGTGTAGGCATACACCAGACTTACCCAGCGATGGAGAATGGAGTGTTAGTGTTTGAGTGGGCATTGTAATAAATATTTGTACCATGTAGGTTGGCCATACCGGCTAATGATTTACAGAAAGTAGCCCTAAAGTAGGTAGTTAATTAAATTATAAATAAGGGGGTACTGTGTTCTTCGGTTGGGGGGGGGGACAAATGAAGTCTAATTTTTTAGCAACACACACCCCCCCCCCCCACTAACCTACTTTTAGCAATAGTGTTTTTTGGGTTGGACCCCCCAACCAAACAAGTTCCAAATAAGCATAGGGGCCTAAGAGGCCTACTTGTAGACAAAAGATTACAGTGATTTCATTCAGAGGTAGACTATGCCTCCATGGATATCTATAACGAGGCCCTACGGTACCTAGTTAATTTTAGAATGTAATGCGAAACAATAAGTCTAGGCATCACCTGTTGAGTTGCGCAATCTAGGCTACGCTGTCTAGCCTAGGACTAGGGATAAACTTTGCCGTAGGTCACAAAATAAAATCATCGAGCCATTGGCTTATCTTCAAAGGCTATTTACTACAACTATAGGCCCTAGGCACATATTTACACACGACTTGTGAGTGGGCCAAGAAAATGATTTGGCATTGTTAGGTCCTAGTATTTTCCCATGTAAATCTAGGCCTATGCCCCTTTAGTCTATTGACCTTCATTCAGTCAGTAAGTAAGCTAGCAACATGGGAGGCCTATAGAAAAACTAACATCCAATAGGCCTACCCCTAGGGCCTACATATGATTGGGGCTAGGGCCTACAATGTTATTTGCATTTAAATGACCTTAAGTGTAGGGCTAGGCCTAGGCCTAGGGCCTACCCTAGGCTAAGGGCCAAGGACTTATTTTAGTAGGCTTAGGCCTAGGCCTAATGGTAGGCCCAAGGAGCTAAAAAAAATCTAGGGCAATTTGTTGATGGATTTTGCCCTAGGCCCTAGCTACCTTGCCTAGGCATAGGGCTAGGCTAAGCCCTAGGCCTATAAGAAGTGTTGAAACGGATTTGCAGCCCAGTGTAGGCCTAGCCTAGCCCTACTAGGGGCCTAGGCCTAGGGCCTACTGGCCTAGTGAAAACCACTGCAATCAATGCAGGGACGTACATAATAAAAGAAATACGTAATAAATGATACAAATGTGTCTTTATTTCATTGGTCAGCCCGCACATATTAAAAATATACATTTTAATGCGATGATATAGCTTACCTTTGCCTCGTATTGCAGTGATTGAGACATCCTCTCGGTGCATAGATTCGTGATTACATCGCAATCGTGGAAGATGAAACTTGGAAAACACACGCGCAGTTTAACTGCGGTCATTTCTATTACAGTATATCGTACATTACATACACGCAAAAGCTCATAAAACATTATTTCCCTTCGCTAAAACGTGAATTGCTGTGATGTTGTTCCGCATTGTTTCTTTCAAACCATATGGGTACCGGCCTCGGTGGCTCTCTCGGCTGGTCTCGAGCAGCCGAGATAGATTGAACGGGACGGGTTGACAAAACGGGACGAGATCGAACTCAGGAATAGCAATCGGCCATCTTGAACGGGTAAACGTGGTCACGTGGTACAAAACGACTCGTCTCGTCCCGTCTCGCGGACGGGTGGAACTCAGGAATAGGGCTCCAGATGGTCGATACGCAGTCGACTTGCCTTGGGTCGAAGGCCACCACCCTTGTCAGATAATTATAACATCGCTGTGAAGAAACTGCAAAATACAACAAAGAAGTTGAAAGATAGCAATCACTTTGATGAGTATACATCAATCTTTGATAGTTGGAAGGAAGAAGGAATAATTGAAGAGGTAAAGCCGGAAACAATTGGTAATGAAGCCCACTACCTACCTCACCGGGCGGTTATAAAAGAGGGTAGTAGTACGAACATTAGGCCGGTTTTCGACGCATCCTCGCGAAAAGATAATAAATCTCCTTCTCTAAACGATTGCTTGTCTACGGGTCCGAACTTGATAGAACTTATTCCGAGGATCCTAATGAAGTTTCGTCAAAAGGCGATAGGTGTTTCGGCCGACATTAGAGCCGCGTTCTTGCAAATATCTGTCAACAAGCAAGATCGCGATTACCTTCGTTTCCTTTGGTGGAAGGATAATGAATGCAAAGAGATTCAATTACTCAGACATTCAAGGGTAGTTTTTGGCGTGGCAAGCAGTCCGTTTATACTAGCTGCGACAATCAACTATCACTTAGATAATCCTCCTAAACACCTCGAAGCTACAGCAAATCAGTTGCGGGACGCTTTTTACGTCGATAATTGTCTAACCAGTGTCGACGACAACAAAGAACTTACCACATTTGTCGCCGAATCCACTGAGTTGATGAAAAGCGCGCAATTTGAATTGAGAAGATGGGAGTACAACGGAGACTCTAATCAAGACAACGACGCAAAGACGGCAAAAAACAAACATTCTCGGACTTGTTTGGGATAAAGTAAATGATACGCTAAGTTGCAATACAAACAAGATAATTGAAGATGTCGGAGACGTTTTCAACAAAAGAAGTCTATTGTCCACTACCAACAAGATATTCGATCCCATCGGTTTTACTTGCCCCATAACAATACCTCCTAGGTTATTGTTACAAGAAACTTGGCAACTTAAAATAAACTGGAATCAAGAATTGCCTCTTGATATCAAGGAAAAATATACTAAGTGGAGGGAAGAGTTATCACTGCTGGATCAAATACAAATTCCACGTAGATTAAACCTAGGAGAGGGCGACGTTACGTTGCATACGTTTTTGCGATGCCAGTAAAAGCGCATATGCTTGCTGCATCTTTTTGCGTAATGAATCGCCACTAGGGACCACAGTTGATCTGGTTCAAGCAAAGAATAGAATAACTCCACTTAAAAACATCACAATTCCACGGCTTGAGCTACTTTCTTGCCTCATAGGCGCTCGCCTCACATACGAAGTAAATAAGACATTACAATTACCTAACGAGAAAATATTCTTCTGGTCTGATTCAACAACCGCTCTTAGCTGGATAGAACGCCAAGATCAATGGGGTGCGTATGTGTGGAACCGAGTTAATGAGATTCACGAACTGACAGCAGGCAGCACGTGGCAACACATTCCAGGTACCCACAACCCCGCGGACATTCCATCCCGCGGGGTGGGGGTGAAGCAGTTTGTAAAGACGAAATGGTGGGAGGGTCCTAAATGGATGAAAGCTGACCTATCGTTATGGCCTACTAGCGAACAAAAAATCGACGAACAAGAGATCGGTTCAGAAAAACGAAAAACAATCAAAGTGAACCTTACAACACCGGAGACCCTGGGTTCGGAAATAATCAATGCACGATTCTCTAAATTCAAAACAATGCTAAAAGTAGTTGCGTGGATAAGAAGATTTGTTCATAACTGCAAACATCCAGCAACGAGAATTCGAGGTGAACTTAGCATTCAAGAAGTTCAAGACGCAGAGGTACATATCCTACTATTAATACAAGCGAAGCCTTCACTCCAGAGGTAATGAAGTCAATGAAGAATATTCACTTGGAGAGAACAGACAAGGGTTTGCTGACTTTTTAGATCCCGTCTGACAGCACGTGAAGATACCAACGAGTTCAAATCACCCACACTTCTGCCAAGTAAACACAACATCGTGGAGAAGATAATAATCGACGCGCACGAGAATCTCTCCCACGCCGGTGTAAATATCACTCTCAGTCAATTGAGGAAAGATATTGGGTTTTGAGGGGAAGAAAAACAGTAGCCCGGGTCATATCTCATTGTCAAAAATGTAGGCGGTTCACGGCGAAACCCATGACGTCACTAGCACCCGCGTTACCCGCTGACCGCGTCAACGACGCAGCTATATTTGAAGTCAGCGGCGTCGATTATGCTGGACCACTGTATTTGAAGGGTAATAAGAAGGCATGGATTGTCGTATTTACATGCGCAGTTTACCGTGCCATTCATCTCGAACTAGTTACTTCACTGAGTACAGAAGCATTCCTACAGGCTCTTGAACGATTCATTAGTAGAAGAGGTAGGCCTCGAACTATATATTCTGACAACGCGACGAATTTCGTAGGTGCAAACAACATGCTTAAATTTAAAGAAGAATTAACTCAAGCAACTCTCATGAAAAGGATAGAGTGGAAGTTCATCCCTCCACTATCCCCCTGGTGGGGGGGATGGTGGGAGAGAATGATAAGAATGATAAAAAACTTGCTACGCCGAATTCTTGGAAAGTCTATTCTCAAATACGAAGAAATGATTACTATCCTGTGTAATATAGAAGCCATACTAAACTCACGTCCATTGACTTATGTATCTGAAGATTGTAATGATTATCGCGCTCTAACTCCAGCATTGTTCCTAAACGAGACACCTAGCAATCAGCTCATTGACACGGAGTTAATTGATCAGAAATCACTATCAAAACGTTACAATTACAAGATAAAGCTATTGCAGGACCTCAGGCAACGCTTCAGAAGGGAATATCTCTCAGAGTTAATACAGTTTTCGTCGAAGAGGAACTCAATGCCTATAAAGAAAGGGGACCTAGTGTTCATAAACAATGACGCAAAAAGATTGCAGTGGCCCTTGGCCCGCGTAATGGACGTATATCCTGGCCGGGACGGATTCTCGCGGGTAGCCAAGCTGAAGACGCAGTATGGTGAATGTACTCGATCCATACAAAAATTACACCCCGTCGAGGTCCAAAGCAAGACGAAAGCAGGACTCTAATTACCAGGAGTGGGAGGGCAAGTCGGAGACCCGACAGGCTAAATCCTCAGTAAACAACCCCCCCCCCCCTCTACACCTTGCGTGAAATCACGCAGCGTCCTCGTCCATGTGATACTTCCTAGAATCTTTTGTTTACATACGCAAACAACCTCAGGCGACCGCCCTACTTTAAATCATTCCCTGTAAATACGTCCTTCGTCCTTCCTCCAACCTGCCAATATACCATCCGCACCTGCAACACTAAGGTGGAGGAAGAAAGAAGAAGTAGAGACGACTTGGCATTTCCATCATGACAATTTTTTTTTTTTTTTTTTTTTTTTATTACAACAACTTTTGTATTTACAATGTATACATATCAAAGTTCACATATCAAATTCACATAAATTAAAATTAGGTTTTAGGGAAAAGAAGAAACACATTTAAATAAGAACTTTAAATAAACAAAACCAACAAAAATTTGAGGTATATCCTATCACACGTTACCTTAGTGTGAGCTTGTAAAAATAACAGTTAATAGCCAAAAAGGTGCTTGTCAAAATGTTCTAAAATATTTCCTTTTTTTATTAAATTAAACCGCATTTTCCTTATATCATCTTTAAACACTTTAAGATTCTGATTTATGTCTGGCTTTTTCATATTTGATTCACTGACTTTAAAACTGTTTAGATTAAAGAAAATTATACTAGCAATGAACCATAAAATTGCGTTGAGCCTCTTTTTGTCGTTTATCTGAAAGTCTATATTTATCATCTCTTCATTCGTTGCTTTAAAATCTGGTTGAATTTCTTTTATTTTGTTAAAAGTCCATCTCCAGGTTTCTTCCCCTATACACCGGGTAATTCTGTGCATTAACGTGTCTTCAAAACCACACAGTTTGCAACTGGCGTCCGGCTTATTTTATGTCTTTGTAGCTTTGCAGCCGTGGGTATGGCATCGTTGATAACCAGGAAGAGAGTTCCCTTCCAGGAGGTCGGTAGAAAGGGTTGGTGCAGGTTGCTCCACACCCTCCGCCAATCTCTCTGCGGAATTTTGTTTCAATAAGTGGTTTGAAGTTAAGGTTTTGTTGTTGGTACAGTTGTTTCGTTGTGATTTTCTCGGAGTTTAGCATTTCTCGGGGCAAGTTTTCAAGTATTCTACACACTGGTTTAAGGCACTCGGGGACATCCTCATTTTCGATAGCAGTTTTCAGGAAGTGGGAGTTAAGCTTGTCCCCCACACCCTTGATGCTTAATAAAGTATTCCTTCCTAGTAGTGAGAAACACTTGGATGCGACGGAGGTCAAACCTAAACCCCCTGTCTTACAACCGTTTCGTAGCTGTTCTCGTCTAACTCTATAGAGATGACCACTCCATAAAAAATTCCCTATTGCGAGTTCGATTTTTTGTGTTGTAGCTTGCGAGGCTGGCAGGATTTGGGCTGTGAACCATATTTTACTGAGCACAAATGTATTGATTAGCCATATCTTTTGTATCAAATTCAGATTTCTTTGATAGTATTCTCTTAATTTGACTTGAGTGACGTTAGTAGAAATGCCCAATTTTCGTCAATCGTTGCTTGGATATTGGTAGCTTTGAATTTAATGCCCAGTGTTTTGAAAAGACGTGACCTTTGTAAAGTCTGTGATTACTTCCGTGTATTTGATTTCCCATTTACCCAGAGGGATGAAGGCGGATTTTTTGTTTGTTGAGCAGGGCTCCCGACGATTTTTCATACTTTGTTGTATTTTCCTTTATAGTTTTAATATCTTCGGGATTCGATATTGCTACCGTTAGGTCGTCCGCGTAGGCTCTGACGACAAGCTTCATAGTGTTAAAGGGGTTTCCCTGTTATCGTGTCGTGAAGAAGTCGTATGAAGGGCTCTAGGGTCAGAAACAAACATTGCCATTGACAATGGACACCCTTGTCGTATCGATCTTTTTATCATTATCTTGTTTGATAGGAACCCGTTTAATTATGATTTGAGAAGAGCTACGTTTATACCATTCCGTATACATTGTATGACTTTATTGGGACAACCAATATGTTCAAGCACTTTCCACAAATATTCGTGGGAAACTCTGTCAAAGGCTTTATTAAAATCTAGGCTGATTAAAGCTGCTGCTTCGTTTGGGTTTTATCAAATGTATTATCGTGTTACGAATCGTTGCTAAATTATCTGTTTATTTTTTTGTTTGAGCAGACGGTTTGACCTTCTTCTATAATGTCAGGCATAATCAAATTTAAACGTCCTGCTAGAACCTTGTTGAAGATTTTAAAATCCGTATTGAGAAGTGTGATTGGCCTAAAATCCTTTATGTTCTTAGGTTTGTTGCATTTTGGTATGAGAATAATATTCCCTTCTGAGAGTTTGGATACGTCAATGTTAGGATTATTTAGCATTTCGTTGAACAGGTTTACCAGATCATTTTTGAGTAGGCCCCAGAAATGTTTATAAAATTCATAGGTTAGACCATCTGGTCCTGGAGAGCGGTTGTTTTTTGTTCTCGATATCGTCTTTTCTAACTCTAATGTTGTGACATCGGATTCCAAAGTCACCGCATCCAGGCGTTCGATTTTGGTTTTCATGTGCGTTAAGAGTTCATTTACCCCGATATTTCTGGCACTTCATCTTCGAAGATTTTTTTAAAATAGGTTACACTTTCGCGGAGAAATTCTTTATTTGTTTGAAGTTCTTCCCCAGTGGATGTACTAATTAATTTTGTAATTAGTCTCCTTTGGCCATTTTTTCGTTCTTTGGCCATGTAATATAAGCTTGACCTCTCTTCTTCCATGACCGACGGGATTTTTGCTCTCACCATCGACCCTTGAATAAATTTTTCTCTTTGGTTTCATATTTCCACCTTCATTTCTTTTATTTGTTGTGCTAAAATGTTAGACGGGGTCTTATTTTGTGTCTGTTCTTTAAATAGGTCGTTTAGGGCTTGATTGTAAAAGCTCATTGTGTTTTTCCTGTCTTGGGCTTTAGTTATCGCTAGAGTTTTAAAATATTGTTTTGCCTCAGGTTTAACTGCCCTAGTCCACCATGTTGTTAAATTGGGATAGTTTCTTTTTCTATTTGTAAACTTTGCCACAATTTCGGAAAATCGTGTTTAGCTTCGTTTGTTTCGAAGAGAGCCCGGTTCACTTTCCATGTTCCTAGGCCAATGTGAAGAGGTATATTTGTTACAGCTAGTTGCAAGATTAACGAGTGGTGGTCGCTAAAAGCTACCGGTTTGAGTGTATTGTTGTAAACTGTTTTACTTAAAGATCGTGATATATATATTCTATCTAGGCGAGAGGCTGTGTTTCCCCTCACGTATGTGAAGTTATTATTGCCCGTATGTTTAATGTCCCACGAGTCCTTTAATTGGTATCCTTCGATAAGGTTTTGTAAAGCAACACATTTGATAAACCGACCTGTTTGGTCGGTGGGATTCATAACACAGTTGAAATCCCCTCCAATTATTATGTGTTCGGCTCTCTGTCGTAAATGATACAGGATGTCAGTGTTGAAGAGGTTTTCTCGTTCTAAACGACCTTGTGACCCTGAAGGTGCATATATGTTGATCAACAGTGTCGTGTTGTCGTACATTGCTGATATGATTCTGCCGTTTGGGTGACCTTCAAACTCGGATATGTTTATTCCCGGCCTGTACACTATCGCGGTCCCTCTTTGATTGGGTCCTATGTTTACAAAATATTCAAAAGGTGACAAGAAATCCAAATTTCTTCATTAACTTCTTGCATGAAGAGAATGTCGATTGCGTTATCCGCAGGTATTCTTTTATAAGAGTTTGAGACACTTTGTTTTTTAGACCATTTACGTTGATGGTCGCAACATTTCTAAGCATTACCATTTACTAACCTTCTTGAGTTTGTGACTCGGGGTGGGTGTTATCAGGAACACTTTCCGTCGTCGCTTTGATCAAATCGTTAAGGTTTGTCATGTTGGGCTTGGTTGCTGTCTTTTGGCGGTCTTTTGAAGGGCTCTGGTAGGGATAAACTGTTTTGGCTTCTGGTTTTTGTGCGGACTGTTCTGCATTGGCGTTTGGGGTCTCTTGGCTTAGTGGTGTCGTCGTCGTCCAGGGATTCGGTCCCGGACATTTTGTCATCAGGGTGGGTGTTTTTCATTTTAATTTGCGAGTCTTCTATAATTGGGTTATCCGTGGTGTTTGTTGGTTGGTGTTGGTGGTCGTCATTTCTTCTAGTTTTCCCTTGTGGCAGTCCAAGGCAGACTTGTGATGGCATCTGGTCTTGGAACTGTTTCGGTTACTTTTTGCTTCGGGTTTCCGTTTGGATTGGGAGTGAGACTTGATGCCTTATTTTTTCAGGACTTGTTTTCGGTTCTAACGGTAGCTGGATTATCGGTCTGGTGACGTTTTGATGACGTTAGGGTTAGGGGTTGATATTATATTTTGATTCCTGCGTTTGGGACAGTCCTGTCGCATGTGTTCACTTTCGTTACATATCATGCATGTTTTGGCTGACCAGTGTAAGTAACTAGACATTTTATGCCTTGCACGTGTATATACGAGGGAACGTGTTTTTTTAAATTTATTGTTATTCCCCTAACACCATTTTTGACTGGGTAGGGCATGTTTCGTCCCCAAACTTCGTCGCTTACTGATAGAATTTTGCCATAGTCCACCATCGCGTTTACAATGTCTCTGTTGGGCTTATCGACGGGATAGTTGTGCACACGTATTGTGTTTAGACCGTCTTCGTTTGTTAGGTAAACGTTTTTATGTTCTCCGCTCTCGTCTTCGTACTGGAGGTCTTCTTGGCTTATACGCGAACATTTTTCCACCAGTAAGGCATTAACTAGTTTAACATAGACTGTACCTTTGGAATTATCTAGTTGAATCGATTCAACCTGGTCGCACGTAAACTTCAGGGTGTCCTTGATCCACTTATGGATGTAGTACGGTGACGGTAACGGGAATATTTCTCGAAAGTTTAGTCCGATGGTATTTTTTCTCGTGTTTTCCATGTTTGAACGGTTTGACTCTATTTACGTGAAGAAGAAAAACTTTACCTACTCCGCACTTCGCACTGTGTACACTTCAATTCACTGTTGTGTCCGCGTGCACTCACATACAACCTACCTCGACCGTAGTCGAGCTGCAACTGAAACAATGACTGTCATGCACGGCCAAGTCGCTGTCCGAGGTCCGAGGCGATTCGCAGTGGACGACTGGTGTTCCATTGGGTGTTCCAGTCGCCATTCCATGGTGGTCACCAAGGGGGCAGATCGTCGAGTCAACCTCTTGGCTGTTTCCCCCCCCCCCTCATCGGCGAATTCGTCCTCTTGGCTGAGATCGACACCCCTCACCGGTTGGAGCCCGTACTACATTACCGCGTATCGTGTGCGTGAGCGCGTGCCGTGTGGGTTAAAGTTCGAAAATGAGCCGACCTCATTTCCGAGGTGGGAGTTTGTTGCAACCCCACTTCACGCGAGTGATGAAAATATGAATATAATAATATACTTTGCGTATTTTACTATCTATTAACAATTATATTCATAAAAGAACAATTACTTGAACTATGAAACATATATTTTTATTGAAACATCAAGCAAGAAAGACAATCTATTTTCATAAGTTAACTTTGATTTGCATATTGTCTGGTGGTTGTATTGTTTATTCTTGTATTGTTTGTATGTGTTTCTGTTTCATTCTTGTTAGTTTTATGTTGTGTTCTATTTCAATGTCAATAGCATGCAACGGTTATTTCTTTTTCACGTTCTTGTGGCGATCCATTCAGGACATCATACAACGTCATTTTCTCCCCCTCTTCAAGGGATGGACATGTGTCTAACTTTGGGTTCGGACAACCGTACTCTGCTATAAAACCAGAGCTCCTTGGAGGGCCTCGCTAGTGGTTCGGTTATGCCTGCCACTCGCAACATCTATCCTGTCTCTCTGTTCAATGTACATATTGTCACAATACACTATCCTAGTTAAACCTACGTCACTTGTTCTCATTGCTACGCCTTCAATATCCACACCATCCTTCGTCGAGACCTCCGAGACGTCGAGAACTTCCAGACATGCCTCTTAAAGGTCTAGCATTCGAGACGTCGAGTTTATGCCTACTATAGGCCTAGTCGCGAGACTTCGAATGCCCTCCTCTATGATAGACACCTAGACGTCGAGTTAGCTGCCTCATATAGGCTTAGACGTCGAGACGCCGAGATTATCGCCTACTATAGGCTTAGTCGCGAGACGCCGAGCTCCCGAGCTTCTTATAGGCTCGCATAGCCCACAAAATAGGTGTTCTAGACACCAGTCTCCATTTACGCAGAAGTCCTTGCGGGTGAACATCTACCCCCTCCCTTACTCCTATCTACTCCGCGGGTCCACCAACATCCTATCGGCCTGCGACACTTACTAAATGTGCCATTCTTCATTTTAATCACCATGGTCACAGCCGCCTGACTTCCCTGTGGGTCTTCAGCTCCAGACAACCCTTATTGGCAGCAAACAGCGTATTATTTCACGTAGAAGCGTCAGAGGGCTGTGTCAGTTCAACAAGGCTGACATTGGGGTGACGAACCTTTAAACGCTTTAAACTCAAGTCACTTAAATTATCCGCTATATTTTCAGTCTTCTTCGGTCTAAAACGTCTCGGCGAGTATAGCGAAGACTTCACTCTAAGTGCCCAAGAGTAGTTGTCACAAAACATCAGTATCAGGAGTTGTATTGCTATCGACATTTTGTTTCGTCGTCTTAGGTATTACGTAGCGTTTATTTATAGACACGCTTGATGTAACCGTCACAGAAATATTAATGGTCGTGACCGAAAGGCTTTAATCCACCCTTGGGGGAATCAATCGACTGTTTTCACGGAAATTATTTTTGTAGTCAAATGACTTACTTGTGATGTACTTTTGCGTACCGGATCACAGCAAATTTGAGAATAAAGTGTAATAAGTGACCTCGATAAATCCATGATGTCTGTACAACGTAAATCGGCGATCAATCTCGTTTCCAGGAAGTATAACGTTTTTGTGTGAGCCTGGATTTCATGGTGGTAGAAGCTCTTCATACCGACAGAGCAGCTTATCCGTAATGCGTGAGACTGGCTCTGCAGGTTCCGTGTTCGAAACCCGATATCTTCAATCCTAAACGAAAGTGTTTTACGTGGTTTTCTTCAGTGGTTGTTTATGCATGTGAATGCACAGCTATCCCACAACTATCCCAACTCTAAAATACCTATAGTTACACACCATTTTCCTGGGGCAGGTTTCCCATTAGAAACCGAAGAACTGCCGACATATGTTGTTTATTTAAATAATTTAAGATTATCTTACGTTTGCGATGATGAACAGCTAAGAAGTTGCAAAAATTTATCTATGCGCTTAGAACACTGTTGATGTATAATTGATTTCAGTTTGTTAGATATTCATTTATATTTTTAAGTTGCATTTTAGTGAGTTGGTTCCAGTTAACGAAGAAAGAAATAACTACAACATAATATCAATCATAATACTAATAGTATACGCATATAAAAAAAACTTATCTAATATCTAACATTTGAACATTTCATTGAGGATGTGTTAATGTCCGACTCCTACTTGTCATAACTCATTGTTTATATTCTCTAAAAGGTTCGAACCCAGGAAAATTTCAGAGCCCATTTCTGACTTCTAGAGTTGACGTACAATGTGGGAAAACTTAAACAATATAAAACACAAAAAGGACGCTAGGTAGACAATAGTACAATAGTGCTAGAGCGCTCCCAGTGGTCGATTATGGAGAATTACAGGACAACATTCAACACAATGCGTATGGACATGCAGGGGTTACACATACACAATAGGAGAAGACACGTCGAAGCAAAATGGACAAGCTCTCGCTCGACTACAGCCTGAAGTTTTAATAGTGGTTATTTAAGTGGGCGTATGAAGGTACAATTTTTTAAATTAATTTTGAAATTGACCACATACAGCATTTACTGCCTTTTTTGAGTGACCACTGACCAGTGATCAGTGATGTATGATAATGATGATGATGATGATGATTGTGAAGAAGAAGAGAGGAGGTGAAATCCGGAACCGACACCTGGCCTACTCCTGTTGAAAAGTACCAAGGGGTCCAACGGCTTTACATCCCATCCGAAAGGACGGTGTATAATCTTGACAATCATATCGGTTCCTCCACTAACCCGGACTGCCGAGCTGACTTCAAGGTGAACGAAGCCGTCACACTAGCTTTCGAACCCTCGTTTACTCTAGCCAGCTGTTTTAGTGTAATTCAGGGCAGAGCGAATTCGCTCACTCTACCCCTGTCCACGCCCGAAGGTTGCTTAACTTCGGCCGCGACTAAACCGCTGGTTCGAGGTGAGACAATTGATTGAAATGTATTTTATTTCGTTGCTTGTAGGTAGGTCTTTACTTTGGTAAAAAGGGACGTAAGGCCTGTGTTTTCTTGACTAGTTTCAAAGATTATTGTACATTTTATCGTTTCAAAAAACGTGAAACGCAAACGATTTAAGCAAGTATCGTTAACACACTCCGAAGGGTTTTCTCAAGGGACTGTAAATGATGTTTTATATTAAAAACAGCAATGGATATTAAACGAAAGCTTAATAAGAGTTTTGAACATTTCAAAGTAGAATTCACAAGACACATTTGAGAAACCTCCCGAGCGTACGCTTTTCGAATCAGCAAAGCTATTCACACAAAGCAATGCGCGAAACTCGCAAGCCGTCATTCCTTCTTCTCTTAGAAAGCAGTTATTGAAGCAGTATCACCCTTTGTTCGAAAGTAGGTGCGCATAAGAAGGATTTAATCACAGCAGTTATGAAAGAAAACACGGAATGTTTTCACACTAAACGACGAACTATGGTCTTGTTCATGTTTATGCAGCAAATGCACACAGTGTGTGATGCTAGACAAATAGCCAATTTGTACTCCCAAGACGCATATAGACTGAAATCATTGATCGTAAAATCTACTGAATTATCGTATTATTTTTAACATGTGATTTCATAATAGAACGAGGCAAAACCTCGTTGCCGCGAATCGCCGCGCGGAGGCCGTGGCGCGCCTCGAGTGTGGGCCGGTAGGTTTTCGAGCTACTCTCGGCCCGCCCCGTGCCCCCCCCGTCCTAACATTTCCCGAAAATTCGGGACTTTTTTCGGGACACATTTGAGCGACGCCGCGTCCGCGTTCTTTCAGGCCAGTTCCGCGTTTATTTTTATTTTTATATAATATCCGGGACAATTTTGGTTTCTGGGACTCTTTTTCGGGGCGTCGCCGGACTCTTCCCCTCACCTCAAAGTTGCAGGAAAAATAAATTTTGAAAACGTGTAATTTTTACTCCTTATGTAATAACCTGGGACATGTAATTTTCCGGCACGTTTTTCCGGGACGCTATTTTGTTCGTCTCGTCCGCCCGGTTATTTTGAGTCCGAGGTGGGCCTGATCTGACTGCTGTGCCGGCAATAGGTACCAATTAATCGATACTGATTGATAAGAATCATCTCAATTAACTATTACTATTTGACCTGAGATGAAATACTATGATGGGAGGTTGGGAATGACAGGTGTCACTTAAAAAATCATAAGCTTTACGTGCAAAGTTTTTAAGATGCCACATTGTTTTGGAAATATGTGTAGCCTATAGAACTCGGTCTTGGTTTTCATACATTTTCTATACTTTTTATTACATCTAACAAATCTGACATGTTATTTGGATTCTAATTATATAACATTTCCAATAAAATGGTATAAATTTGCTCATTCTGGAACATTGTGGGATTATTAGGAAATTATATTTTTATATTATTATATACATTATATTATATTATTTGGTATAACCGACCTGCTGTTTTTTAAAACATGCCAGCGGCACCACTGATTTTGACGTGTGCGCGCGCGCATCATCCAGGGCCGCGTGTTGAGAGTCGACGATATAGTAGGCACCCCCGCCTCCAACCCCCTCCGGCCATTTCCCTTCCCTGTGCAAGGAGCACTTGTGGGAGAACCTACCAACTAGTACATGTGCCGTGTTAGTTTCACGAGCTTTAGCAAGGCTCTTCGCGGCACGAGATTTCTACATAGGTTTCAAGAGTTTTAGCAAAATATTTGCTAGCGTCGACGCCGTTTCTTGTTGTTAAAAAATGCAATAACAATTGGATAACAATAAAATAACTATTATTATTATAGTGTGGCTAGTTGGTCTTATGGTTACTATCACTGCTTCCAATGCAGAAGGTCCAGGGTTCGACTACCGCTAGAATCAGAAGTTTATTAACTTCTGATTTGGACTTAAGTCCATCGGTTCTTGTAATAGTAATTTGTAAACGGTGACTTTGGAGCCTTCCTAGCAACGAGGCAGATTATCAATTTAAAGTTGTTCTGAATCGGCCATGTTGATTCTGGCGTTAATCCGCGAGTATTCGCATTGTCCATACCAATCATTGCTATATTTCCTATTAAAAATATCGATCTTTGGTTGGTTATCGCTCAATCGTCGATTACGGCTTGGTCGCTTTGGTTAACAGTTTCCGTATGAAATCAGTTACATGATTGAGTGGGTAGAATCTAAATACATTTTTTCTTTTACCTGGATGGATTTTCTCTTCTGATCCTGTTAGGATATACATAAGGATAAAAAAGATCTTAAGTAGACATTTGGCATTCCGGGCCTAAGTGTTTTTAAGACGACATCTTGGTTTGGGCATATGCGTTTAGTACACGCTCTTGGTTTTCAAACATTGTCTATACTTTTAATTACAGCTGTAACAAATCTAACGTAATATTTGGATTTACATGAAATTTCCAATCAATAATATCAATTTTCTTATTCACATACATTCAGTGTTTCACAATAATTCAGTGTTTCACCATACATTCAGTGTTTCACAATATATTCAGTGTTTCACCATACATTCAGTGTTTCACAATATATTCAGTGTTTCACAATATATTCAGTGTTTCACAATACATTCAGTGTTTCACCATACATACATTCAGTGTTTTACCATACATTCAGTGTTTACCATCAATTCAGTGTTTCACCATACATTTATTATCTCACCATACATCGGGGCCTACAGGGTTGGCTTGGTCGCTTTGATTTAAAGTCCCCCACTAAAAATGAATTATATAACTGAGTGGGTAGACTCTAAATACAATTTTAAAAAAATGTATTTATTTATTTATTTATTATTTATTGTTTCCCCATATATTCAGTGTGTCACTGAATGTGTTGCACCAAATATTTAGTTGTTACACAATACATTCAGTGTTGCACTGTTGATGTGCTGTCCGTTGACCAGTACAATCATCTCATGTCCATTCCATTCGACAAAAAGCTTTGAAATAGATTTCGTGATGTGGTCAGTTTCCGAATCCCCCTCGGCCGAGTAGACGAGTGCAATTTCTATGTTGTGAATCATGCTAACGAGATAATAAATATACTGTTAACTTTGGATCTGCTTGTAAATTATCATAAATAAATACGATAGTATTGACACTATATTCCTAAAAGATGCATACCACATTTCAATTTTATTTTCAATTGCCAAAAACGAGAGAAGGAAAACGATATTTTCGCTTGTGTGGCGCTGCCTTAAAATATATCCTCGTACGTACCTTGACACTCTAAATTTATATCTCAACTCTTCTGCAAGTAATATGTACTCTAAATCAAAACATTTCGGATCTGGTTTTGGATACGTGCCCAAGGGATGTAACATTAAACTGGAAATCATGAATGCAAAGTTCTACATGGGTCCTATTACTCACTATTTGAAACAAGTTTTTATGTCACTACTAGATCTTGTTATCAATTCCACCTTTGGGAGGATTTCCCAACTAATAAATCAAGACATAAATCCTCGAGCATACGCTTTTATTTATGTAATGACGTTGTACAATGTACATACATACATGTGATTGTGGTGTTGATCAGTTTCCAGGCAGCAGACTCGTTGCCGCACTATTCGATTCGCACCAACAAGCCAGAAGCAGTGTTGGGTATAGGAACGGAACTAAACAGTTCCAGTTCCTAGGAACTAGTTCCTTTTTAAGAAACTAAGGGAGGAACTATAGTTCCTTTTTCCAGACAGGAACTAAGGGAGGAACTAGTTCCAATTTTCCAGGAACTGTAACTTATTTTCATAAGTTCCTTTTTTATTAACTTGACTGTACAAATTTAAGGAATGAAAGAGTCAAATCATAGTTTACTTACAAGATGAAGGGATTGTGAAATACTCCATTTCCAGGAAATCTAAAAAATTTGCCTCTATTGTTCTAAATTCTTGTCATACCCCCATCCCTATTCCTACACTCAGTGGTCAACCCCCATCCCCCATGGGTTTCTCACCATTATTAGTCGCATTGCCAGCTAAACTTCACCCTTGAGTTTTGAATGATCTTTTGGGTTGTTGCGTTGTGTCGTGTTCACCACCCTTGTTGGTTGCGAAACGTCGAGCAGTGCATCATCAACCCAAAGATCATTCAAAATTGATTCACAGGTCGTGAAAGCCTACATACTCATCCATATATTTAATTCCTCCAAATCTCAAACAGAGTTTATGCATTCTTTGCAAATACTTAGTTTTAAGTAGAAATTTGGATACCTATACATTGACCCTCTCGAGAAGATCTAAAGAAAAATGGTTATTGAAAAAAAGGAACTTTTTAGGAACTTAGTTCCATTTGGAAAGGAACTTAGGAACGCCCTAGTTCCTTTTATTTTAAAGGAACTTGGAACTGGAAAGAGTTCCTTTTTCTTATGAGGAACTTTCCATTTTTTGAGGAACTTACCCAACTCTGGCCAGAAGTTACCGGCAAGGTGGTCTAGTGGTCAACACGTCTACAATGCAAGCGAGAAACCGAGTTTATACAACATGTCGATCGACAGTAGTTATGTTTACATGAAGGATTCGATGATGTAGGCCTATTGGTATTCGATTGGATTCTGAGGTGAGCCTTTACACTTCATGAATTAAACAAGTAATTCAATCCGTTTTCAATACCCATCTAATGCGATCTAGGGGTATCATTGAAAACTTTCATTCTTTTAACCCTGCCGCACTCGATCTAAAACTAAAAACTGTTTACATGCTTATTTTTGATCCGATCTTTCAAACTGATCCCAACTTTTGGGGGATGGATCCAACCGATCCGATTCTAGTTCCAAGTGGTTACGTGGCGAATTGAGATGTGGGATCGTATTAAGTACCGTATTGAGTCCCCCATATAAACATAGCAAGTGACAATTTCGTAAGTAGAATAGCTCATGTTACAACTTGTCGAATTGAATTTATTTTTGTTATTTTGTTTTGTTTTGTTTTGTTGTGATTTGTTATTTTTTTAAATTCAATATTGCGATTATTGGTGATAGATGACTCAGAAGGACAATCACATAAAACCCATGCTTTTGCGGGATTCGAACCCACATCCTCGTAGTGTCATACGCTTCGGGTCAGCGCCCTAATCGTATGTGCCACCGCGGATGACTTGTCGAGCGACTGTAAGTACTTTGTAAATAATACCTTGGGGATCATTAACTTCAGTTGCACGTAAAAATGTTAAAGACAACATTACTGCTCATGACATATGCTATTCGTATTTAAAAAATTCTGTAGTTCATTGTTGTGTCTGCATCTATGTATTTAAATTTATTGAGTTGTTCTCCTTTTAGTCAAGCGGATTAAAGGAAAATACAAGAACAATTAGGGGTTTTGTGGTAGAGGGCTGAATTTTGGATTGTATACTCAGAACAACATTATAAGAAAATTGCCTCGAGGAGCCATGAAAAAATCCATCCGGTTAAGGGGGTGGAAGGGGGTGAAAAAATGGCATTTTTCAAATATAAAAAAATTCAAAAATCAAACTAAATTGATCCTAAGATTACAAAATTATTACATATTGTAGATAAAAGTCCAAATTTTAATAAAAAAAATATATATCACCATATATGTATATATAACCAGATTTTGCACCCTTTGTCTTTTTTCACAAATTTACCCACTCTGCTGGGAGGATTAGCCTACCAGTTACGGGTTAAGTGATAGGGCCGTGAATTTTGTCTAAAACACTCAGAAGAATGATCTCAAAAAATTGGCCCGAGGACCCCTCAAAAAAGTTGCTTGCTTATAGGAGAAAGGGGGGGTGTACTAAAAGGGGTTTGATAAAACTAAAATAAAGAAATCCGTATTCAAATATTATATTTACAACGCCATATTAATGTGTATTGTAGATTAAGGTCTAAACTTTAATTTAAAAAATTAAAATTTCACCATATATGTAAATCTGGTCAGATTATGCGCCCTTTTCCCATTTTCATAAATTTCCTCAATATTACGAAAGTGTATCGTGCGACCACTCTTTTTGTCACAAATTCTCCTAATATTACGAATTAGGACGAAAACAAGATTTTGTGATGCTTTGGGTACATTTTTACTCAATGACTTTGATCTCATTTTAACAAATTCACTCAATTTTAACGAAAGTGTATCGTGTGACCACTCGTTTTGTTCAAAATTATGCCAATAGTAAGAAAAAGGATAAAAAAAGTTTTTTTACACCTTAGGTACAGTTTCACTCAATGGACTTTGACCCCATTTTCAAAAGTATGTATGACAAAGTGTATGACAAAATCTTATTTTCGTCCTAATTCGTATTATTAGGATAATTTGAGACAAAACGAGTCATCACATGATAGACTTTCGTTAATATTGATAAACTTTTGAAAATGGGGTCAAAGTCCATTGAGTGAAACTGTACCTAAGGTGTTAAAAAACTTTTTTTTATCCTTTTCTTACTATTGGCATAATTTTGAACAAAAACGAGTGGTCACACGATACACTTTCGTTAAAATTGAGTGAATTTGTTAAAATGAGATCAAAGTCCATGAGTAAATATGTACCCAAAGCATCACAAAATTTGTTTTCGTCCTAATTCGTAATATTAGGAGAGTTTGTGACAAAAAGAGTGGTCGCACGATACACTTTCGTAATATTGAGGAAATTTATGAAAATGGGATAAAGGGCGCATAATCTGATCTGATTTACATATATGGTGAATTTAAATTTTTCTTAATTAAAGTTTAGACCTTAAACTACAATACACATTAATATCGCGTTCTAAATATAATATTTAAATACAAATATATTTATTTTAGTTTTATCAACCCCTTTTAGTACACCCCCCCTTTCTCCTATAAGCAAGCAACTTTTTTGAGGGCTCCTCGGGCCAATTTTTGAGATCATTCTTCTGAGTGTTTTAGACAAAATTCACAGCCCCATCACTTAACCCGTAACTGGTAGGCTAATCCTCCCAGCAGAGTGGGTAAATTTGTGAAAAAAAGACAAAGGGTGCAAAATCTGGTTATATATACATATATGGTGGATATTTTTTTTTATTAAAATTTGGACTTTTATCTACAATATGTAATAATTTTGTAATCTTAGGATCAAATTTAGTTTTTATTTTTGATTTTTTTATATTTGAAAATGCCATTTTTCACCCCCCTTCCACCCCCTTAACCGGATGGATTTTTTTCATGGCTCCTCGAGGCAATTTTCTTATAATGTTGTTCTGAGTATACAGTCCAAAATTTAGCCCCCTACCACAAAACCCCTAATTGTTAGGCTAATCCGCCTAACTAGTTGTAAATCAGTAACTGAATAGGATAGACTTTTTTTAAACGAAGTTGACACTGTCGATGAACTAGTTGTCGTAAGATATTATAAAATTATTAGACACCATGGTTGTATAAGAATTTTTATTCCTGAAACTGTGAATAGTTTGTAGCTTAAGGAGCTATCTCATCTTGAAAATACATTATATCATTTGTTTTGAGACATTATTTTGAATATTCAAAACAAAAGAAACAAGAAATCGTATCAAAATTACGCCGTTAAAAATATTTAGTGTAATCCTGTCTTGGCAACGCCTCTTTGCGTGACGTCAACTATGACAAAGTAAGCGACATCTGTGATCATGCGTGTCTGAGGGCAATGGGCATGATGCAGCAGCCGCGTGCAGGCGCCCCGATTGACGTCAAAATATGTGGCGCGCGCCAGATTTAAAATCTGACACGAAAAGCTTGTTTTCCACAGGATTATTTGATTTTCATGAGTGTGTTTTTCATAACATTGCTTTAAATGTCAATAACTTTCATCTGAACGCCACGTGTGTAAAGATGAGAGTATATAGACTATTTTTAAAACGGTATTGGTATGTGGGATTATTATCTCTTTAGGACACCAATCAGGAAACGTAACTTGTCTCTGAGTGTGACTATAATGTTTTAAAGATTCAAGATATTTTTTTCATAAACAACATCAGTACACAGTACTTCGTATATTATGTCTTTTTAAATCAATCATTTTTCGGGGGAAGCCTGCCCTGGGTGTAATTCATGCCCCTCTTCAGTCTAACTATTCATTTTGAACTTTGGAAAAGAGACCTTTAAGAGGATTCTATCCCTTGCATTCACCTTAACGACTGAGGAAACCCTTAGAATAAACCTTTAGTCAGGAGAGCCAACCTCGACGGAATTTGAATCCGGGACTTCCCGAATCAGAGTCGCGCGTTTAACGCTCGAGCCAACACTGTCGGTGATGTTTTAAGCACTGTTTATGAAAATAATTTTAAAAAAAAAACTTAAGTAAAATGTAAAAATTTGTATTAATAATTAATAAATATTGGAAACCAGTTGTCCCACATTGTAGTATAAAATATACAAACACAGATATAAATGTGGGAGACTTAGGCTTGACAACATACACACAAGGATTCTGATTGGCTGTGAGGTAAGAAGGAAGTCCAACATGGCTCAAACCTGAGCTACCGGTACCGAGTAATTCAGTCAGGATTGACGGTCTCACGCCTACGCATGAACAATAACACACAACACAAGAATGAAGATTCGCGTTTTGTAGTTTCTTCCGCGAAAGTTTGATTACTCCCTGATTTGCTGTTCCAGATTTTTGGCAAACCACATATTCGTTTGAGTGGGATCGTCTAATAAATCAGTTTTTTCTTTTCGTTTTTCTTTTTTAATGATTTTTTTTCGTTCTTTCCTTTCTTTTCTTTTCCCTTTTCTTTTCTTTTCTTTTTTACTTTCGTTTCTTTCTTTCTTTCTTTCTTTCTTTCTTTCTTTTTTTTTCTTTTCTTTTTTTTCCACTTCTTTTTTTATATTTGATTCATTAATTAATTGCATTTAACATCCTTTTTATTTGTTACCAAAACTCTTGTGTTTTATGTTGTTATAATATTACTATTTCAAATATTTACTTAAATGTAGTTCATTGTTGTGTCTGCATCTATGTAATTAGATTTATTTATTTGTCCTTCTTTGTAAATCAATTTTTATAACTGAATAGGATATAAATAAAAGATAAAAATAACTACGTTCGGTCTGTCGGACGACTTGTTTTTGTTTAGCAACAATGTGAGGAAGAAAAATGTGAAAATGGAAACACCATAAATTTATTATTATATTGAAACCAAAAAGGCAGATTTATACAATTTTCATTTAGATTCTAAATATAAGTTTTCATATCGTTATAATCTTGTATCTGATTCAGAATAATGTGTCTCGCCATTCAAATGTGTCAATTGCTTTGTCGTAGCGAATAAATGATTTTATTGGAAGTTCAAAGTCGAAACTATTTTCTTTTAAATGACCGTGATTTGAATTAATTTGCATCTAAGCAAGCTCGTGCTGTCTTGTTTGCGCCCGAGAGATGTACCTGATGCTGCCATCTGTGAGCGCGCGGGCGAACTGGACCAGCGGATCGATGCCAGGAGAGATAGTCGCTCCTTGTGGCTCAGTTGCCCCTGCAACTGTGGCGAGTAGACAACCCGCATTGCTCGACTCTCGGCTGACAGCTCGCACCACGTCTCAACGGCAACAACAATACTATCATGGTAGGCAACTTGGGCTTAGCGAACCCTCTGTAACCTATATTGATAACTTTCTCATCCCGTTTCTTTTTTAGTACGGCTTCGTGAACTACGCTTTGGAATTACTTGTCGTGAAAACGTTTGGAGAAGAAACCTGGGAGAAAATAAAGTAAGTTACGATGTTTAATTTTATCTGGTTTAACAATGATTACAGAGTCGACTCTGTTCAGACAGTCATGTATAAGATATATAGAGAGTGCGTGCGTTCTTGCGTGCGTACGTATGTACTGTGTATGTGTGTGCGTGTGACAGGGACAAAGATTTTGTGAAGAATATTTAAATGAATTTATCTACATGCAATTGCAATGTATGTTGTTCATGTTCACTCATAGAGCTAAAAGTTATGATTATCAATGTATTTTTGTGAAATATTTAAAGGTATTTTTGTAACAAGAAAGAATTAATATACCCGTGTCATCATCAGTGTTTGGCAATATCTAGATAATTTTATCTAGATAATCATCTAGATATCGAATTGGTTATCTATTATCTTATGATCTAGATGATATGTTTGGCTATCTGTTATCTAGATAACTTCTATTCCCAATAGGATAATATTAATAAACACAAGTAATATAATTGAATGGTTATTTAATTTTTGACTAGATGGAAAGCTCTTAGTCACAAATATAGTGCAATAGTAACACACGCGCGTCGAGTTGGGCTAGTCTGTTTTGTATCTTGTTTTCTTTCCTTTAAAATCTTGTTGCCGATTGGCTTCATTTCATACATGTAAATTATTCATTGGTGAATTTTATTTAAGGGTGCATCCATTGAAATGTTAATCTAGCATAAGAAATTTACCAATGCATGACAATATGCAGGCCTAACTCTGACATACATCATAATGTAATAACGTTTGGTGTTCACTTCTTAATCGTTTATTGAAATGTGATAATTTGAATTGTGTTTATTGCACAGTGGTAATATATGCCTACATTTAAATGGGTCCAGTAGGTTATAATGATTAGGTACAATCAGAATAGAACAATTCAAATTATGGATCTCGCTTTTTTCATGCTTTTTTCATCTGGTTATCTATTATCTAGAAAGTAATGGTTATATGTTATATTTATCTAGATGATTTCCAAATTCTTATCTTTATCTAGATAATATTTTTGGTTATCTGGCCAAACACTAGTAATCATGGGAGCATAATGTTATTCCCTATCCTCCCACGCGAGAGATACGTACTAGACTAATGTTCGATTACCCATTTCCTCTGCCAGCTCGTTCAAGAATTAGATTTATCAATGATTATTATCATATATGCCCCAAATATTTTATATTTTTGTTCCCATTTCACTACAACAACAAGTACAACTACAAGTAGTACAAATTATTATTTTGACTGATGAGATGGAAAATACCTCAGATGATATAAAAACTATTTAATTTTAATCGTTAGCAATAACACACCGAGCATAGCCTTTATACACAAATTTATCTACAACGAAAAAATGAAGATAAGAACAAATACATGGAGAAAGTTTCCTGTAGGCCCCTATCTAGGGCTGCGGTCGTCGCCCGCAGCCAAGCTCCACAAGTGTTCTTACAAGGCGACTGAACTCGGCACTGTATATACAGCTACCCGAGTTGTGGGGTGTTCAGCTATCTGCACACTCCGCCCCGAAAGATTACAATCTTGAAAATCGGTATATGAGCTGATATATGGTCCATGACCTACGAAAAAAATCCCCTGATCCAATAACCCGTTCTGTGTTAAAAAAGTGCCTCGACAACATTGAAATCCTTTTGTCTGGCTGGTTAATTCTCCGCGGAGAGTTATATGAGCCTACAGAGAAAACGGTAGATCTTAGAACTTTGAAACTTGGACCACACAAAAATGTAACTCAGACGCAGTGCCGTTTGCTTTCAAAACCAAAATGGGGTAACAGGGACCGGGGAAAAAATTTTTGGATGATAATCAAAACACGTAACCAAGGCGTGGTAAATTGTACAAACTTGAAATAAAATATGCTCTTAACCATTATAAATATCTATCGACAGTGGGCCCAAAAATGTCAAAAAAAACAACTCGCTTCTCGCCGAATTTTGATGAAAAATTACATTTGAAATTTCTAGATTTCTTAGAAGTATCGTTTACAAGTATACTCTTTGATAGGAAACCAACAGCAAAAAGATGAAATACCCCCACAAAAAAAATGTAAAAAAAAAAAATCAGCCAAGCTCTCCTTTAAAAGTCTTCGGCTGTGAATGCTGTGAGATATAGCAATTTTAAAAAAAGAAGTAAATCATTTTGCCTGTTGGCGAGCGCCAAGCCAACCATTTTCGTGGTACAAAAGTAAAATTTTTAAACTCAAAATAATAAAAAATTGCTTGGCCATTGAATTTTAGAGTTCTCGTAATGAACTTGACTGATGTATTTCGATGTTGTCTATTCTCAATACAACAATTTTTTTTTGAAGCAAACAAAATACAATGGCCAAGCAATTTTTTTACCACGAATATGGTTGGCTTGGCGCTCGTCAACAGGCGAAATGATCTTACTTATTTTCAATGCGAAACTAGGGAGAAAGATTCAAAAGCTTGGCTCAACTTCTATATCTCACAGCATTCACAGCCGATGACTTTTGATGGAGAGCTTGGCTGCCATTTTTTTTTTTTTACATAATTTTTGTTTTTGTGGGGGGATGTAGTTTACTGACAAGCAAGAGTGCCATCTCCCCGGGTTATGATTTTATGTTTTACTTTTACTATTATTAAATGTCAAAACCTGTAACATTTTAATTATTATTTGATACATTAAACGAAGGTAAATCATAGCAAAATACTCGCTTTATTGGCTAAACTAAGTATGCAAATTAAAATAATTATTGATTGGTTAGTTTAGTAGTTAAATCTTTGGTTGTGGTTGTGGTTGTGGTTGTGTGGGACCGACACAATGCTTATAGAAGCTGTGGGTGTGGATGATGAAAGTGAAATGTATGTTCATAAAAACGAGCTTATTGGCCCGGAACAATATTAAAACGTAAATTAAAAACGTATGATCGACGCCACTACACAGTCGACATCAACCTGAAGATGGGTGATGAAGTTTCACCCGAAAATTTGTTTTTAAGTAAGTAGTGGCCTCAGTCATAAGTTTTTAATTTACGTTTTAATAATGAAGTGCATGTGTTCTCAGGAAGGACGCCGATGTGACGATGGAGGGACAGTTTCTGGTTCGCCAGTTGTACGAGGACGAGATCACATACAACCTGATTCACGCCGCCGTGGAAGTACTACGTGAGTGTAACGTATTCTGCCCTACTTTGAATTAACAGAGATACATCTCAGTATTTATAAAAAAAAATTTTATTTCAATAAATTTGAAGAAACCACTATTTAGAGAAGCGTTATGAGCATATAACTTATTCTGGCTGCCATTTTACACCAGTAAATCAATTGGGTATTTTGGTATAAGAGGGCCATTTTATTACAACGCTTATATTAGCTTCATGTGTTTGTCTGTCTGTCTGTCTGCTGTCTGTCTGTCTGACTTTCTGTCTGTCTAGACAAAATCTTATGATCGATATTTCATTACAACGCTTATATTAGCTTATTGTGCTTGTCTGTCTGTCTGTCTGTCTGGACGGAATCTTATAATCGATATTTCACCCACTTCTCAACGTCCAATCGAGCTGAAATTTTTCACACATACGTATTCTTGATGACAATAGATGAATCAATTAACAGATTCACTAATTATTCAATTAATTAATCTTAATTAATAATTAAAGTTTTATATGGGAATCGATATTTCACCCACTTCCCATGTCCGATCGAGCTGAAATAAGGAAAAAATAAATTTTCACCCAGCAAATTTTTGCGTTACTCGGAAATTAAAAGCGTTGGGCGTTTTCTTTCCGGCAAAAATTTTCAGGGCGAAAATTTATTTTTTACTTTTTAATCCTGTCAAATAAGATCGTATATTGACGTTTGGAGGAAAAATTGCGATGTTGCTGAATTTTTGCAGAGACCTTCCTTATATAATACTTATCAACATACTAAAACTCCCCTACAATCGGACTGGAGCTTCGGCCGCCATATTGGAAAATGGCGGCCCAAAGGTGTTTGTTATCAAATATCTCCAAATTGGTTTGAGATAGACAAAATATCTCAATGGCAAAAATATTCCCCATTTTATTCCCTACAAAACCGGTGTCTTCTATAGTTTTGGTAGGGGCAAAGGTTACGTCACAAAATCGTGGTTTATGTGTTGCTCATTGGAGTACCAGCTTATTTCCAAATTTGCACGCCCAGCATCAAACAATGCCCGGTAAATCCGTAATAAATCGATTTAAATACAAAAGGACTTTTGTAAGGGGTTCGTGAAAGCTTTCATTAGTATTTTAAAAAATCAGGTGTGCGAAATCGAATTTTGCATTTACCCGAAATTTGGGTTTTTCCATTGTTGGCATTTCCTCAAAAATGCCATTTTTGACCGTCCATTATTAACCACTAAAAAGCATTGGAGGAAAAATTCTTCCTACGCACATTGAAATGACTCAAATAATGATCCGATTACAACCAAAGTTTAAATCCAATATGGCTGCTTATTCCTAATATCCACAACATCAAAGTGAATTGTGTAACAAAAAGAGTGTAAAAACAGCACGAAAACAGTATTCACATTGTGAATATTAGGAATTAGCAGTCATATTGGATTTAAACTTTGGTTGTAATCGGATCATTATTCAAGTCATTTCAATGTGCGTAGAAAGAATTTTTCCCCCAATGCTATTTAGTGCTTAATAATGGACAGTCAAAAAGGGCATTTTTGAGGAAATGCCAACAATGGTAAAACCCAAATTCCGGGTAAATGCAAAATTCGATTTCGCAGACCGGATTTTTTAAAATACTAATGGAAGCTTTCATCAACCCCGCACAAAAGTCCTTTTGTATTAAAATCGATTTATTACGAATTTACCGGGCATTGTTTGATGCTGGGCGTAAAAATTTGGAAATAAGCTGGTATTCCAATGAGCAACATATAAACCACGATTTTGTGACGTAACCTTTGCCCCTACCAAAACTATAGAAGACACCTGTTTTGTAGGAATTAAATGGGGAATATTTTTGCCATTGAAATATTTTGTCTATCTCAAACAAATTTGGAGATATTCGATAACGAACACTTTTTGGCCGCCATTTTCCAATATGGCGGCCGAAGCTCCAGTCTGATTGTAGGGGAGTTTTAGTATGTTGATAAGTATCCTTTAAGGAAGGTCTCTGCAAAAATTCAGCGACATCGCAATTTTTTCCTCCAAAAATTCTTATTTGACAGGATTATTTTAATACATTTAAATAATATGAGCGTTGTTTTAAACTAGAAAACGCTAAGTTGGACGCGTTGATAAGCGAGCACGTGCTAGACCCACATTGCATATTGTTTTAAATTTAAAAATTTGCGACGTTCGCTGTCCACAGGGCCATGTTTCCAATATTATTTATTATTGCCAAGGTATTTGGGCAAACCCGTGTGTAAACCTTTACTTTGTGGATAAAATCCACCGCAATCTAGAGAAACATGACTTCTTGGGAAAACTATTTAAACTCTTTGGTGACAAATAATACACTCTTCCTCGAAAGTATTTTGATTACTTCTAGGTGGCAGTGCATTAGAAACTTCGCGCGTCTTTTCGTTGCCATGGCAACGTTACTTTTGTTATAATGTAATTTCCATCTACACTACTGATCGGATCAAAATAAAATTAACATATTCGTGACCGGACGGACATTCTAAATGATTTGGCCACCTCAGATTTTGTCGACGTTTTAGTAAGAAAAAAAAACTTTCGATTAACTTTAATGTAATTTATTTAACTTTTTGAACGATTTTGCCACAAAAACTAATGGCATTCAATCGAGAACGAAGCTTGCGGATGGTCAAAATTTTAACTCGATCCGAGCCTCCGTTCGAACGTTATGGCCAGACGCACATACAAACAAACAAACAAAAAAACAAAAAAACAAAACCAGTGACTAATTTTTTCGGCAGAGTCAAATGGAAACGCTCGCTTCGCTCGCTTAAAAAATTATTTTTTTCATGAAATATTTTTGTTTATCTCTTGAAGATCACAACTGTTATGGCCAACAGCTGCAGCACTTTACTCTAAAAAACTCTAAATACAGGGCTGTAATTAATTGCTAATGGAAGTACAAAAGAACATGTTTAAGTTAACCAAAGGGCGACAGACAAACATTTTCACAAGAAGGCCCGATTGACTTGCGTTGTAAACTACGTTCGCTGAGCTCACACGTCTAACAGACCAATTGGGATTTTTGTTTTCAGAAATCCCTGCCACCGCCATCCTTGAATTGTTCGGCAAGACATTCTTCGAGTTCTGCCAGGACTCTGGCTACGACAAGATCCTGCAGGTGTTGGGAGCTACTCCGCGCGACTTCCTTCAGAACCTGGACGCCCTTCACGACCATCTGGGCACGCTCTATCCAGGCATGCGCGCGCCATCCTTCCGGTGCACAGAGCGGCCGGAGGATGGCGCCCTAGTGCTGCACTACTACTCTGACCGACCAGGCCTGGAGCACATAGTCATCGGCATAGTCAGGGTGAGGGCGGTATCCCATGTAGTGCATGTGATGCTGTGTACACTAGGGGCCGGAGGATGGCGCCCTAGTGCTGCACTACTACTCTGACCGACCAGGCCTGGAGCACATAGTCATCGGCATAGTCAGGGTGAGGGCGGTATCCCATGTAGTGCATGTGATGCTGTGTACACTAGCGGCCGAAGTATGGGTGCATAAATTGTGCATATAGTGGCTTAGAAGGACGCAATGTCCCGTCCAATTTTTTTTTTAAAATAATTTCTGGGTGTTCGTTCAAATCCCTCTTTTATTTAGCCAACGTTTCAACATTAGCCTTAAATTGAAATATCTTACACTCAGCATGGAACGATGCTTATCTACATGCATAACTATTTATGTCTGTCCGTCTCGCTGTGGTTGTGTACTTCTCACGATAAATCCCGAACATGACCTTCGATTGACAAGCGTTATTTTTCTTTATCTTGCCCTTCAACGATGATGAGTTGAATGTTATTGGTGTCTATTGGGGTTGAGTGGGCGCCTGCATCTCAAAACACTGGGAGCAGGAACCAAAGTTTATATTTTTAATTAATTTGTTTCTGAACTTTTACAACTTCTCCATTTCGCTCCTTAAATTTTCAATTAATTATGGTTTCTTAGTGAAGTCTACAATTTTGCAAAGGTTATTAAAATGGAACTTGTTTTCTTTTGATTCATAGCTTAGTTTACAACAGAGAATTTTTCTTTCTCGATTTGGTTGATCGGGAAACACTCTCGTGGGTGTAATTGTTTTTATTTACTACAATTCAGAAATTAAAAAAAGATAACTTTTCATTGTTTAATTCATGACATTGAAGAAACAATTTTTGTTGCAAACAACGCACGTATAACATCAACCACCACATCATCGGAGGTTCTATAGGGCTACTCAAAGGGAACCTAACAAAGAACATATGTTATGTTCAGAAATCTATTCTCAATTTTCTTCCCGACAAAATGACGTGAACATGGTTATTTTTATCATTGTAAATCTAGTCCAAGTAATAAGTTACTTTTGCAGTCAGAGAACGTGGTCTTTAATTAACATTAAACCAACGAAGATAAGGAAACAACAACTGAAACACGATAACAACATAATTTTAAAGTCCTCGTCCTCATTCATAGATTTACTATCGCAAGCCCAAGGTCGACTGAATCTCTTGGCTGAGCTTGAATAGTTCCAGGTTAACCAACATGCCATTTCGCAAGCCTTGACAAGTTGAGCTGACACTATCGTTCAGTGGTGGGGGCGTACAAGGTCGATAGCGTTTGACTACGGGCTGTGGCTGGCGCGGAGACGAGCTTAAGTTCAGCTTTCAGGATTTTCCGGGTAAACGGATAATTACATCGGTATCAATCAATGAGATCCAGTAGGCGTATTCCTAAATTATTAATTGATTTTAAATAATAAAAATCGTGAAATCTCCGTAATTACTCAATTTTTGTGAACTTCGGGAATTTATTCAATGTATATAAAGATGTAATTAAATGCATATTTGCAAACTGGATATCAACGTTTAAATCAATGTGAACGCGCAGGTTAATTTGGTTTTATCGTAAGATAAACGGTTAGATATGAATTCCCAGAATTGAAATCCATGTTTTGGATTTCCCGTTTGGTCCCGTTTTGGACTTATGTCTCGCAATGGACCGTTTTGGCTCACTTTTTTGCAACCAAGTGTGGATATCAATATAAAAGTACTTCATTAACATTGCATGCAAAATTTGGTAATAATATTACCAACCGCTCAGTAGAAATCCTCAGCAACTGAGTGCGCGCATTTGAGTTGGGCCAAGCTCAGCGACCCCTCTTAAGCACAAATCTTTCTGCAGGTATTTTTTTTATAGTTATGGGAAATCTCGACAACAAGGTGTGAGTGGCGAACCGACAGAGTGAAAGTCCCGTCCATAACTGTTTTTCAGTGGGAAAACTTTAATTTTTTAAAGTGGACCCAGTCAATCCTGTAGACCACAACGTCATCGACGAGCGAATAATGGCCAACCAGAGACCGGTACTTAACTAAGAAACACTTATTCAACTCATGAAACTAAGTGCTACGCCACAATCAACTATTATATGCAAATAAGGTAGAAACCTAGAATTTGTTATGTACTTTGTTATTATGATTATCTAAAGTCACCTTTTACGCACACCCAACACAAGAATTTATGGATTTATCTTTTAGTCCCTTTTAGAAGCTATACCACCTCTGCCTGGAGCGCATGGGCGCCGGGAAGGGGGAGGGGCAAGGAGGGGCGCTTGCCCCCCCTGGATTTCAGGAAAAATAAATTTTAACTGGCGATATGCGTTTATTACATATACATTAATGTATTCGTGAAACCGAAATTCAATTGAAAATTAATATTAATAATATTAATATATTTAATGATCTGATCGGGAGCGGAGTGTTGCTAGTTTGTTTGTTTTTTTGCTATTTCATCAAAGTTAGCGGTGCCGGTGCTGCCTTTGAATTTGGCAGTATTTTAAGTTGGTACTAGCGGCACAAGTGATAATTAGATGAAACTTAGCATGTCGTTTAGAGTTAAGTAAATAGACCCCCAGAACACGGTAGGCCTACAATAATTTAATCTTTATTTAAAAAGAAATTTGTGTTTATGTTTGTAGGCTACTTAGTAATGCATTGAAATTTCGCATTTTCCTTTTTGGGTGTAGTCAATCACGCCCGTTTTCCATTTATTTTATGTTATGTGATATTATTTGTATGATTTATTGAAATAAATAATAATAATGTAACAAGATATCGTTTCTATGATTTGTAGGCTAGTATATATTATTAGTCGATGTAAACCTCTAAGAACGTGTTTATGTTTTATATTTTTATTCCACATTGCATTGCAACTGGAGAGAACTTACAAGTTGCAGTTTATGTAAGAACAGAAAATGTGATCAAAACAGTCACATTTATTATAATTTTATGCAATTAAAATATAGCCTTTATTTTTAAAACGTGAGTTTCATTTTCAACTCATAACTTATTTTAGTAACCGTATAAAAGTTGAGACACAATGTTTTTTTGTTTACTTTCTAGTATCTACTGCACAAAAATTACATAATTTCGGTATCGTATTCAGCCCACTACTTTTTTCTAAAACCCACCCAAATGCATTCAAAAAACCTGATTTTCAAAAATTTCGCCTGCGGCGCTATTGTTGGGGGGCTCTGCCCCCCAAAACCCCGTGCTTGCCTAACGAAACTACAAATTGTGGTTGTTGCCCCCCCCTGCTAAAATTCCTGCCGGCGCCCATGCAGTGGAGCGGGATTTGAACTTGGGACCTTCTGCATAGGAAGCAAGGACTTGATCCACTGGACAAACATAACAAAAAGAAAACAACAGTTACTGTTAACTTTACGTCATAGGTGTGGGCTGGGTTCTGCTAGAGGCTAGATAAGATAAGTCTGATTAAACGAGGGAGCGGAGCGACCGAGTGTCTCCATTCAACTCGAACGGATCTCATTCTGTGAGTCTGTCTGTCTGTCTGTACGTCGAAAATCAGCCGAACCGCTGAACAGAATAGGCTGAAATGTTAAAACAGACATCCAAGACGAGTTTACTGAGAACTGCTAACAAAATCAGCTAAATCCATTGCGATTTATTCCCACAATAAATAAAAATGTGATTTTTTGAGCGAGCGTAGCGAGCGTCTCCACTTGACTCTTATGGCTCAAATGTCTGTTTTTTTTTTTTTCTGTTACTGCTTCGATACAGGTCGCACCGTTTCTCTGATCGACCTGAAATTTTGCACACATGTACATACCACCTAGGCGGGTTGCTGTATAGTTTTGTGGCAAAATCGCTCAAAAAGTTAAAAAGTTACATTAAAGTTAATCGAAAGTTTTTTTTTAAAACTAAACGGCGACAAAATCTGAGGTGGCCAAATCATTTAGAATGTCCGTCCGATCACGAATATGTTATTTTTATTTTCATCCGATAAGTAGTGTAGATAGAAATTACATTTTAACAAAAGTAACGTTACCATGGCAACGAAAAGTCGCACAAGAATTCTGGTCACTATGTACTGCCACCTAGAAGAAATCAAGAGTAAAATAGTTTTCCCAAAGAAATGATGTCAAGGTCCTCTAGATGGCGGTGGATTTTATCCATTCTCTCCTATTTTACAAATTTTCAGCTAAATCGGTCAAGAACTTAAAGACTTATTGGTATGTAACGTTATGGGAATGTCGTACTCGGGTCGTGTTGCACGTACCGGTGCTCGCTCAACAACGCGTCCAACTGAGCGTTTTCCTAGTAAAATATCTATAGCATTTGTTTAGTAGCAGCTAGCGGGACAATATCTACGTGGCTTGCATGGCCTATTGGTAAGCATTAAGTCTACCGCACGGAGGGTTGGGGTTCGATACCCATTAGCTCGAACTTTTTTATATTTTGACACCCACATTATATTTTGGAGGGGTGTTAAATGGGAAATAAAACTTAGGTGATTTTGTTTTATCTTGGAAATTTGTTAATGATTTACGCTAATACGTTTTGAATACGATTCGCATTTCAAATGTTCAATTTATATAACTAGGGAAACGCCTAAGTCGTTGTTAAACGAGTGAGTGAGCCATGTGTTGAGTACCCGGTATCATTCCTCATACTGGGCTAGATCCTTAGGTATAGGGGAGGAAAGGGAATGTTCCCGGGTACTCAACACTTGGCTCACTCACTCACTCGTTTAACAACGACTTTGGCGTTTCCCTAGTAATAGCTAGTGCCAGTTCCCTGGTGTAACAAACACAATTTTTACATTACGCATGTATGTGTAATAATTCCCATGCTTCTTTTAAAGCGATTCCTTCAATGGGCCATCACCTAATAAACCGGAATTTCGAAATGTCGTAGACTATTTGGTAAGGGTATGAAAATCCTGACAATAAAGATCTCTCAAATTATGTTGGCAGTTGAAAATAAGAAAATAACATCGTCGTTTAAATTTTCACGTATTGTAGCTGTTGTAGCTACCTTAAGGTTTTACGTAAAACAATCCAGAAATTAAAAAATCAATCTGAGCGGGGTATCGAACACCGGTTCCTCGATTGCTGGTCGGGTGCTTCACCTCTAAGCTACCGAGACGGTTAACTAACTTCATAACATCTAGATTGTTGGTGCATCATAGATCTGAATAGATGGAACAGTACTGCAACGATTCTGCTGCCTTTGAACTGGCCACTAAATCAATGAAATTAAGAAATAAACCTTAAGGTTGTTATGTAACAACATGCATTGTTCTTGCTACCTCGCGCCGAAAGCTGTCTCCCTACTGTCGCAAGTAGACGAGTTGATTGAGTTATGGAGACCCCATGGAACGTCACTTGACTAATTAACATGTTAATTGTCCCGCGCGAGTCCAGGTCGTTCCACCAATTACACTCTTAACTCGCTTCCCTTTAAAGATTACCGTACCGCTTTTAAATTAAAGATGCCAACAGAACTGCTGTATTACAGTGTAAACTTAATGTTTAAACAAGAGGATGTAACACAAGAGGATTATGTTAGGTACGTTTTGATATTAAGGGGGGAATACATAATATCAAACACTTTTAACAAACAAGTATTTATATTTATTAAAGGGGCTATTAACTCAAAAAAATATTTTTACCACATGATCTATAGCACAATACTACACTAAAATGACAGTTTAAAAAATGATATCTTGTAACTGTGATTTAACACGAATTTTTCAATTTTTTGATCCAGAAATTTGTGAAAATTGGTGTTTTGGGAAATTTCTTAAAACAGCTTTAACCTGCTTATTTTTTGGTCCACATAAATAATAGAGCATAGTACCAATCTAAAATGCACCTTTATAACATCGTGTCTTGAAACTGTACCCAAATATACCCTCAAACACGCAAAAATATGCATTCCAAAATCACACCCCATCTTGGTAATCAACATATTATGACCGAACTACTATCCCAAATTACAAAAAAAATATAGAGAATTTACAGAAAAGGCTGTAGAGTACGTCAATAATGGCCAATATTTTTTTGGATTAAAATCCTCCAAGGTCACGGGGCATAAAGATCGTCCCCATGTTATTTCTTATGGGAGATTTTTGCCGATGGGACCTCTCGAAAAATGTCATGTTTGACAACTTTTTGGGAGGTCATGGTGGCCCCAATATTTTTTCTGTTGATTGCTAAATTCATTACAGTTAGCCTGAATTAAATATATTTTTTTAGTTTAGCGGTTAAATACCCCTTTAATCTCGAACAACAAGTTATTATCAATCCACAAGAGTCATGGAGGTAACTAAAACTTAACAAATAATAAAAATACACATTCATTACAAACAATACAAAAACGTTGTCATTAATACATTACATACATACATACATACTAAAACATACATACATACATACATAACATACATACATACTACATACATACATACATACATACATACATACATACATAATACATACATACATACATACATACGTACATACATACATACATACATACTATACATACATACATACATACATAACATACATACATACATACATACATACATAAAGTATTATAAAATTAAAATTATACAACAAATACAATAAGTAAAACTTGAATAGCATAAGTATAAATAAAAATAATAACGACTGAAAACCAAGATGAATGAAAGAAACTTAAGTTATAAAATACAAAAGTAGTTAAAAGGTGAAACAGATGAATGAAGTTTCATATGTGGTAAAAGTCAATTTCTGTATCAATGGCTAATAATTTGTTTTATTGTATATTATCTGTATTAGGTTGATGGGGGAAATTTAAAACCATCAATACGAGCACATGGGATTTTAGAGGGGATGTGATTTCTTGTAAATCTGCTAGGGATGTAGTTATGGAGAAGTTTGTAGATGACAATTACGTCGGTTGCACTACGAAGACTTGCTAGCGTTGGAGTCGAATGTTGTTGAAAAAGTGTGGCATAGGTCTAAATGTGATCGGTGAAAATTTATATTATTTTGATAACAAAGAAAACTTTAAAAGTGTATTGAATGCATTCAACTTGGTTAATTAGTTAGTAGTTTTTTTACTCTGTGGCCACATCATTTGTCTGAAGCTATAATATGCGTAGTGCTATACCTTCTTAAATTGTATGTATAAAGGTAGCGTTTGCACATACTTATTGCGAATTAATTTAATATTGCAAGTTTTCTGTTTGGTTGGGCCAAGAGCTCTTATCGCCGAAATTTTGCGAATTTGCTACTTTCAAAAGGTCCAAAACACGTTTTATATGCTAAATTTATACTTAAGGCTATTGTACCACCTCTGGCCGATACTTTGAAAGTCGAAAAAACATGTCTGAAAAGTTTTTTGAATGAAGTAGGGCCTTACTTAAAACAGAAAAAAATTGTAATTGGATTTGGCGGGACATAACCAAGGAGGTTGTATTATATGGCTGGAGGGGGGTGCTGCACGAAAGTTGAAGCAAATCCACCGGCCGCCCTGCGCGTGGCCACCAAGTTGGGACTGGACGCTTTCAGGTGACAGCATGCGCGAATCCCGGTTTTGAATGCGTTACTACTGACTAGTTACGATTTCGGGACGGAACTGCGAATATGGTGATTAGTTGTGCTGCGTTCGGTTGTTACAATATTTATATAATAAAAAACAACAATAAATTACCCTATGTTGGCTATATGAATATAAAAATAAAGTATAAGCAGCTCTAAAAAAAGATAAGAATCCCAATATAACTATACTATACTCAAGTTCACCCTACTAATCTTTTCAATAAGCTAATCTCACTTCATAAATTTAAAGAAGGGGAAGCTGTCATATTACAAGAGATTAATAAAAATCACCATAAAGTTAGGCATAACATTTATTAACCCACGAATAATTAAAAGTCTCCGACCCCCGAGTCGCTCATAAGAAATATTTGCTAAACAAAATAAACCAGATGAACATAAACCATGAGCAATTAAAAGAGTAAAAGAACCACAAAATCCCCAATAAGTTAGTCATTAATCCCCTTAAAACAACCCCCATGTGAGCAACAGACAAATAAGCAATCAATGCCTTTAAATCCGTTTGAGTAAACATATTAAACTAACTAACACACCCCCGACTAAACTAATCCCTACTCAAATGTAGGCTAATTAAAAGTCAGATCAGCTATTATTAAAACCTTAAAAATACGTCATAAACCATACCCAAACCATACCATACCACCTGCTAAAATTATCGAACCTTACGATAACGATAAACAGATTCTCTAGCTGTTACTATTAATACACAAATTCAGAGGCTCAACAAAATCAAGCCATAAGACAAAATATCACATCCTACAAAATAACCTAAGTTCACCAAAAAAGTGCTATAAACATATAAATATAAAAACAAAAGTTAACAAAAAAGTAATGATTAAACCAATCACCACATATTTTGTATAAAACATAAAGGAACTAAAAAGACTAATGAAATCAAAACCTTCAACCAAACTTTTTGTAAAATTCTAAATGATTGAAAATAATCATTACCATGAGTACGGATTATAGAAACCAAAATTGATAAACCTAAAGCCCCCTCACAAAAACAAAAATTCAAAAATACTTTTCTAAAAAAAATCACAATTTATTAAATTTAAATAAATCAACAAAATTATAAATAAACTCAGTACTATAAATTCTAAACTTAACAAAGTCAACAATAAATGCTTACGCTTTGAAACAAACACTCAGCCTCACACACAAATAAAAATAAAGAGAATAACCAATAAAAAGATACTAACATCAGTTTTTGGATGAGCGTAGCGAGCGTAGCGAGCGAAGCGAAGATTCCATTTCACTACACTGGAGAAAAAAATCCGGAATGTTTTTTTTTTTTTTTTTTTTTTTTTTTTTTCTTTCTTTCTTTCTGTATTTTTGTCTGTTTGTTAACACGATTCCGGCTAAACCGATACTCCGATTGCGATGAAATTTTATGGAGACCTTCGAAATCTCTGAACTTAGAACTGCCACGTTTTTGAGCGCAATCGGAAAATTATTTCTCATGAAAATCGCCATTTTACGAATTTTTTTCAATTTTTAAAATATTTCTTCGACTTATAACACCTACATGCTTCATTCGATTTTAATGATTTTTTCACAAAACCTTTATTTTATGAATTAAGATATTCGTGTGAAATTTGAGCGCAATCGAAAAATTATTTCTCATGAAAATCGAAATTTTACACGTTTTTTTCTTTTTTTAAAACAAGTCTTTGACTTATAACACCTACATGCTTTATCCTATTGTAATGAATTTTTCACAGAACCTTAATTTTATAAATTAATATATTCTTGTAAAATTTGAGCGCAATCGAATAATTATTTCTTATGAAATCGCAATTTTACGATTTTTTCCTTTTTTTAAAATTACGATTCATAAAAAAAATTAAAAAATGAAGTCAATTTTTTTATTTAATTTAATTTAATTTAAAAAAATTATTCGACTTTGTAATAATTTTGTCACAGAACAACAGAAAATCCTCATAACACATGGCAGCTCAATGCACCAATTACGCTCATCCAACAACGCGGCGGGACTTAAGCGTTTTCCTAGTAGTAGTTTAAAAAAAACTTAGGTCTTGTTAATCAAAATTAAGGTATCCAATCCTTCTAAGACTTTCAGATAAAAGACTTAAACCTTCCATCATTAATCCCCAAAACTATTTTTTTAAACTATTCTCTGCATCTTCCACTTAATAACCCTCTCCATAATAATAATGTCTCTTGAGAGTCACGTAAGAGATTTGGGGCCACTTGATGGCCATGTCAATGAATTGACCCAGACCATTGCTAACAAATACCTGAAAATAAGAATCCATCATTGGATGAGCGTAGCGAGCGTAGCGAGCGAAGCGAAGATTCCATTTCACTACACTGGAGAAAAAAATCCGGAATGTTTTTTTTTTCTTTTTTTTTTTTGTATTTTTGTGTGTTTGTTAACACGATTCCGGCTAAACCGATACTCCGATTGGGATGAAATTTTATGGAGGCCTTCGAAATCTCTGAACTTAGAACTGCCACGTTTTTGAGCGCAATCGGGAAAATTTTTCTTATAAAAAACGCAATTTTACGATTTTTTTCGATTTTTAAAAAAATTCTTCGACTTATAACACTTACATCCTTTATCCGATTGTAATGATTTTTTAACAGAACCTTAATTTTATGAATTAAGATATTCGTGTGAAATTTGAGCGTAATCGAAAAATTATTTCTCATGAAAATCGAAATTTTACGGGTTTTTTCTTTTTTAAAACAATTCTTTGAGATATAACACCTACATGCTTTATCCTATTGTAATGATTTTTTTATAGAACCTTAATTTCGTGAATTAATATACTCGTGTAAAATTTGAGCGCAATCGAATAATTATTTCTTATGAAAATTGCAATTTTACGATTTTTTTCTTTTTTTAAAATTACGTAAAAATTACGATTTATTAAAAAAATTAAGTTAATTTTTAATTTAATTTAATTTAATTTAAAAAAAATCTTCGACTAAGTAATGATTTTTTCACAGAACAACAGAAAATCCGCGTAACACAATGCAGCTCAATGCACCAATTACGCTCATCCAACAACGCGGCGGGACTTAAGCGTTTTCCTAGTGTAACCAAAGAGTACAATAGAAACCGGTCAGATACAAGGGTCAGGACAGTGCTAAATCGGCTAGTCATCTTCAAACATCAATAACCAATATAACAACCAACTGGTCACAATATTTTATATTTTATATAAGGTCGGTTTACGCACCTATTTAAGATAACAGGTTTTATTTTCATTACAATCAGTAATTTTGTTTTGTTTTAAATACTATTTTTCCATATAACAATCAAAATAACTAAGCAGCTGATTTAATATTTCATTCAGTCTGTAGCTGGCTTACCACCAAAACAATGAGTCAGATTTTCGATGTCGACTGCCATTAAAATAAACATGTTTATAAATTAAGACGTGTGACTATGTAGGCCTACATCATTTTGATATTGGCTTGGGATTAGGTTTCATAAATAATTATTGTTATAGGTACCATTAATAAAAAGCTTAAAGTCCAATAACTTGGATTGAATATGAATTGAGAATCTGCATTGTCTATTTGTTGTTATTAAACTTTGTATCAATACTAAATATTAATTCAAGTCAATTCAATTTGTTAGCAGTTCGTTATTATTACAAAATAATAATAAAAAATATGGCAAATGAATAATATGGCCATTGTTTGAATGCTAATATTATTAATGTTAGTATGTATCCTTTATTTTAAATTCTTATTCCTGAACAAATCCTTAATTTCCCTATCCAAAGTAGGCCAGCAGTGCTAACTGCTACTGAAAACACGTAGCAGAGAATATGCATGCATAGAAATTCCGTCCAGTCCCAATATGGCCGCCGCTCGACCGCGCGCTGCAAAACTGGCTTCAGTCCAGCAGCCAGGTAAACATAGGCCACCGCCCCTCCAGCCATCTAATACAACCTCCTTGGACATAACCTCACTATTGGCCATTATTTATCGTTTTTTGAGAAGAGTGTAGCCAGCACAGCTAGTGCAAAATTTAATTTTGAGAATCGGTTTTCTGGATATAGTTTCTGAACACCTTTAGATTGTGAATCAGCTACAAGGTCAAATAGATTTCTAAAAATACAGTTGGCGTACGTTTTTTTGTCAAACGGTACTAATAGTACTAGTTTTTTTCGAGTTTGTAGCTCTACCGTAAATCTCGCGGATAAAACTGTATTCCAGTCCAACTACAAGTCTAGTAGAAGTACAAGGGATTGGTGTGTGCAACACTTGAAGGGTTAGAGCAGGGTTATAGTTACAGGAACCCGTCTCCAGGGATGGCTAGCCACTCCCTCCTTACACCCAGGGTCACCCAAAACATTCTGTATAATCCTTTTGAAGTACAATACCAACGAAATCTCCCCACGTCAGTCAGACGTCGTAGAGTTTTATATGAACATGCTTGTTTTAAGGTATTATAGATGATTTTCACGTTATTAGAACAAGTTGCAGACACCCGCTACTTCAAAGTAAGCAACCAGTGAACGATTTCCCAGGCTGTCGATGTAATAATGTAATAATATGTTTTCTGTCCGTGTCAGACCGTGGCGAGCAAGCTGCACAACACGGAAGTGGAGGTGAAGATCTTGAAGACCAAGGAGGAATGTGACCACGTGCAGTTCCTCATCACCGAGACCCATGGTCAGGGCAAGGTGTCGAACCCAGAGATCGCAGAGGTGGAGACACTCTCGCTGGGTAATACTCGCTCACCATTCTCTACTACTCAGTCAAGCTGCTAGCGGATTTGGCTCAGTTCAGACGGCGTTCCTCGAGGAATGGACTATGCACGTACGTACTCCGCGAGCCACGAAGTACGTGCATTTCTATTCGTCGGGGACTGGGAGTATCGAGGCCGCCTCGGGAGTGTGCGTTTGGACTGAGCCGAGCCGGCCGGCTTTAGTCTGCAAGCAGCTTCAAAGGGATATAACCCCCAAAAAATATTTTTTACCACATAATAGCATAAAACTACACTCAAATGACCATTTAAAAAATTATATCCTGTAGCTGTGATTTTACACGAATTTTTAATTTTTTTGGTCATGAAATTCGCGAAAAATGGCGTTTTGGGAAATTTTTAAAGGGCTGTAATTTATTATTTTTTGTTCCACATAGATACTAGAGCATCTCCCAAATTGAGATCCCCCTTTTTACAGTCCCTTGAAAATTGAACAATGTACACTCAATCACTCAAAATTATGCATTCCAAAATCACCCCTTGGAAATCAACATTTTTGACCGAACCCCCTCCCCAAATTAAAAAAACAAATACAGAGGATTTACAAAAAAGGCTATCGAGTCGTCAATAATGGCCAGTATTTTTTTTTTGGATCAAAATCCTCAAGGAAACGGGGCATAAAATGCCCCCTGTTATTTCTATGGGAATTTTTTGCCACGGGCCCGTAGCTCAAAAAAAATACAAATTTTAAACAATTTTTCCCCGAGCAAGGGGGCCCCCAATAATTTTTCTTTTGATTTCAAATTTTCATAACTAGAAAGTCTGAATGAATATTTTTTTTTGAGTTTAGGGGGAGATAAAAAATAAAAATATCTATCTAAAATATTGTTTGACAGGGCTTTGAAATTAAATATTGTCAATAAAAGATAATACAAAAAAAATCAATAAATAAAACCAATTTCCAATTGAGGCCCCCGGTGGGGGGGGGAGGGCCCCCCATAACATTTTTGGGCCCGGGGGGCCTTCCCTCACATCGTTTTTTCTTCCCGCATCATCTTCTTCGCTTTATTCATCTTCATTGTTCTTCCTCGGACCTCCACCAGTTTTACCATTTTTTTCTTTCTTCCCCCACATCTTTCCTGGGAAAACCCTTCCCAAAAGCTTTTTTTCTCCTTTTCAAAACATCCAAATCCTATTACCTTTTCCAAATCGGTCTGGGACTCCCTCTTATTCTCTGTTTGTTTCCTGCGTCTTGTCCATTCGGCATCTTCGGATGCATTCAATCACAATGAATGAATGAATAATTGAATGAATGAGTGAATGAGTGAGTGACTTTAGTCTTACACTTTTATGGAGATGAATTATGTAAAAAAAAAATGTAGGTATTGATAATTTTTTTGGATTTTGCTGAAACACCCCAAAAACCGGCACATTAATAATACTTTTTTCCTGCTGAATAAAAAATTTTGATAATCTACACCCCGGCCCCATAATATACCAGATTTTGGAAAAACTAGAGGCATGCTTTTTGGGGTTGCTTTTTGATGAATAAGGAACATAAATAATCTACCCCAGACTGTCCATAAAAAGTACCCTTTCGGCTAAACGAATAGCTATTTGTAACCCCAAATTAATGTGTCCATAAATGATTTTTGAAACTTTTTGGATTTTTAAACAGCCCCAGATGAATTTAAAAATATTTGTTTCAAATATATGTGACGCTTCGTTACAAAAAAGATGAATTTTTTTAATGTAGGTATAGAACGATCTTTTTCTCATTCCTAAGGGTTTTAAATTTGGGGGGGTTGATTTCAAAAACAGCCTATGTAAAAAAGCAATTTTGCAGGAGTTTAAATTAAATTCATACCACCCGAAAAAATTTTGTTTAAATTTTCATTTTTTTGTTTAACTGTGTATCTTGACAATAGTTTTTATTTTGCATACATTTTGCCTAGTATTTCCCAAAAAAGCAAAAAAAAAAAAAAAAAACTTTGGACATTGGTTTTTTTTTGTAGAATTTTTAAAAATGATATTTTTTTTGTTGAGGTAATTTTCCAAAAAATTTCAATAGATATTTTAAATATATATTATGGTTACAAATAAAACCTGATAGTTTGTACTACGAAAAACCCCCTTTAAAAAAAGTACCCCTTGACCCCCAACTCCGAACGCCGGTCAACATTTCACAACCGTCCGTTGTTTTAGCACAGTAGGCGGGTCGAATTGCACCGAGGACGCGTCAGGAGAAGGTTTAAAAGCTCTCCCCGACCGTCGAACGCGAAGCAAGCGCGTGGGGCGCACGTGACTAATTTTCTCGGGCAGGGGTTTGGAAGCTTTTGGGGGGAAATAGAACATTTTTTTGTAGATAAACCCCAAGCTGCTACGAACCGTGTTTTGGAGTACGAGGTTTTGTTTCGTGAACTTAGACAGAAGACCAAGGGGGAATGTTTTTGTTAAGGTAATAAAAACCATAAATTTCATCACCCAAAAAAAAATTTGTTTTATTTCGGTCATTTTTTTTTTAACCATAAGCTTTATTGCGTTGCACTTCAACTTTAATCAATCACATAAATATAATATGTATTTTTAAAAAAATATTTGTTTTCCCACTTTTGTGATAATAAGACCATTTTTCCCGGGGCAAAAAGCTTTTTTGTATAAAAAATATTTTTTATTATTACAAATTTTAAATACACAAATACAAAGCTATGTGGAAACAGAGAGGGGTTTGGGGCCATTTTGTATTGTTTTTTTTCGATTCCCTCATTTTAAAAAATTAACATAAGCAATATTTTTGGGTGAGCGTGCGAGCGTAGCGAGCGAAGCGACGAAAACAAGATTCCTTTATACACTGGAGAAAAAATCGGAATGTTTTTTTTTCTTTCTTTTTTTTTTTTTCGTATTATTGTCTGTTTTTTCAGCAATTTTGGGAAACCGATACTCAATTGCAATGGGGAAAATTTTCTGGAGACCTTCGAAATCTTTGAATTAGAACTGCCGTTTTTTTTTTGCGCAATTTAAAAAATTTTCTCATGAAAATCGGAATTTTTCGGGTTTTTTTTTTTTTTTTAAACAATTTTTTGACTTATAAAACCCACATTAACCCATTGTAATAATTTTTCACAGAACCTTAATTCATGAATTAATATATTCGTGTTTAAATTTGGCGCAAACAAATAATATTTCTTATAAAATCGCAATTTTACGATTTTTTTTTTTTTTTTAAATTACGATTTAAAAAATAAAATAAAAATTTAAAATTTTTTTTTTTATTTTCATTTAAATAAATTTTAAAAAAATCTTGTCAACTTAGTAATGATTTTTCCACAGAACAACAGAAAAATCCGCATAAACACTGGCAGTCAATGCACCAATTACGCTCATCCCCCGTTTAACAACGCGGCGGGGACTTACAGCGTTTTCCTAGTTATATAACATTAACAATTATATAAAAATATTATTCATAGAAATACAGTGCATATTATTTATAAAATATATCTTGTGCGCTTCCATGAAATGGCATTGTATTAGGACAATGTGTGGCAGTCAGAACCCTTGGAAATGTTAAATTTAGCGCATCACGACAAAAGCACACTAATGGACGATTCTATTCGTAAATTCTTGCAGACAAATACTTATAATCGACAGCACACGCCTATGCTCATCCAACATTTTTTAATTGGACACTATTATCAGTCATGTTGACTACGATATGCTGTAATAAATGTATAAAATAAAGTACTATTACATATGTTTTATAAGGTTAGCAATGAAAAAGCAAAGCATGCAGAAGGTCCAGGGGTTCGATTCCCGGTTTAAGTCAGTAGTTTTTAAATTCTTGATTTGGACTTAAATCCATCAAGTTGTTGTCTTAGGAGTTGTAAACGGTGACTTTGAGCCCGTTCCTAGCAAGAAGCCACATAGTAAATTCAGAGTTGTTCTGAATCGGCCTTGTTGATTCTGGCGTTGATCGCGGAGGTGTTCGCCACTGTCATAACCACTGATTGCTATATTTCATAACCCAACAAAAAGATCTTTGGTTGGTTATCGCTAACTCGTCGATGCTTGGGGGCCTACAGGGTTGGCACTTGGTCGTCTTTGATTTAAAGTCCTCCACTGAAAATCAGTTTATAATGAGTGGATAGACTCTAAATACAATTTATTTATTTATTTTAGTTATACTTTATTGTAAATGTATAGGGGCTATGTTAAGTGAGTTACTTGTTTGTAAATGAATATAGGGGCGCAAACGGGGTAGGTCATTATTTATTGCGCGCCCTGTTATCGTTTATAACGATGTAATTGTTATTCTTTGGAGGAACACGCAGAGTATTTGACAATTTGTCCACAGAGGCGGGCGGGCAAGTATGATGAAGTAAAAAGAAAGTGGAAAGCCGTGCAAAATGAGTAATAAGGGTTGAGAGTGGGTTAGACTCTAAATACGAATGTTTTTTATTTATTTTGCGCGTTCAGAGAGCCATGCTATGGGCACATTCTACCGGGGCCCAGTCGGGATTAAAAGCGGTTATGGGTGGGATAAGTCAAGCCATTGAGTTGATTAGTCAAGCACTAATTAGACAAGTTGTTTTCTCTTATCTACACAAATATACTTCATTTTCAAAGACAAGTTCTGCCTTTTTAACAGGTAAGCTCAAACGACCCGAATAACATTTAAAAATAGAAGTTAGTGCATGAAGTAAACAGTTATGTACTGCTTAAAATGGTTTCTTTATTGGGTCGGAGGGAGGTGGGGGGGTAAACTTTAAATATCTGAAACATACCAATCAATTTCGCCATGGGCGCTGACACCGACACGTGCATGGTGTCACCATGACAGTGTCGGTGTCAGCGCAGAGGAATTATGTCTCAACGGTAAAATCTAATCTAATGATTGGATGAGCGTAGCGAGCGAAGCGAAGATTCCATTTACTACCGGAGAAAAAAATCCGCAATGTTTTTTTTTCTTCTTTTTTTGTAATTTTGTACTGTCGTTTAGCACGATTCCGGCCCTAAACCAGATAACCGGATTGCAATGAAATTTTTTATAGAGGCCTTCGAAAAGCTATGGAACTTAGAACTCGCCACGTTTTTGAGCGCAATCAAAAAATTATTCTCATGAAAATCGCAATTACGATATTTTCGATTTTTTGAAAATCCTATTCTTAATTTATAACACCTACATGCTTTATCCGATTTTAATGATTTTTTCACATATCCTTAATTTTATGATTAAGATATCCGTCTGTGAAATTTGAGCGCAATCGAAATTTATTTTCCATATGAAAATAGAAATTTTGTGGGTATTTTCTTTTTTTTAAAACAATGTTTTTGAATAGGAAACAACTACATGCTTTTATCCTATTGTAATAATTTTTCACAGAACCTTCCTTTGATGAATTTCATATATTTGTGTGAAATTTGAGGGCAATCAAAAAATTACTTTCTTATAAAAAATCGCAATTTTTCGATTTTTTTATTTTTTATTAGTACGTACGATTAATTTGTTTTTTTAAAATAGTTTTTATTAATTTCAGTTTAATTTATGAAAAAAAATCTTGAACAAAGTAATATTGTTTTTTTTAAAGAACAACAGAAAATCCGCCATAACACATGGCAGCTCAATACACCAATACACAAGCAGAAACAATACTAACATTCAAAGGTTCGGGCCGCTCGGCATTGCTTTTTGCTCTTGAAATAAGGTTATTGCTTTGTTGAGGGTAGTAGTAGGTTATAAACGCAGAACCCAGTCCAGGGGGTCAAATTTACATAACTCGTCCCGTTGCTGATCGACTGTGACAACGAACCAATAATATTTTTTTTAGAAAGTTACTGAACAACGGAACTTTGATTGTTAATTTTGCAAAGATGTTTCGGTCGGTCGCGGTTCTGCCGAGATGACAACAAGAAAATTAGACGGCGTGTGCATAGCTCATATGCATTTTTGTGAATTAAGCTGTTGCATTGGTGTACGATATGATCTATGAAATAATGATTTTTGTTAGGATGCCGCTATAGTGTGCACACAGTTTTACTGATTGTGTCCCTCTTCAGATCTAAGGGTATATATTGCAGAAAGGTAATGGTGTAGGGAATGTCCAAGGGCTGTTATTATAGGACGCCCATCCCAGATTTTCGCCTTAGTTAGGATTGTTAGCACCGCAGGAATCGAACCCGGGACCTCCCGATTTCAGGAGTTCCATGCGTTAAGCATGAGAACCATTTCCGTAGTTGATATTATAGGCCTAGTGTATCATGATGGTGTGTGTTAGACCCCGCCTACCGAATAGAGAAGTGATATTGGAAAGCAATATCGTTAGGTCTTGGGGCGCAACTTCAGCCGCCCGGACGGCTAGAAAATGTTCCCTTTTACTTTTGTGTCAGTGCGCCGGAAACGATTTTAGAGGAAATTATATTTTAATTTACAAAACCTTGAAATACAGTGATACCCAATGAAGTAATAACAACTGATTTTTAAAAAATAATAATATTACAATTATATTTTTTTTTCGATTTCGTTGGTGGTGGATGGGGAGTAATCAAACACCTGATCCCCCGCCCTCTCTACGCCTGTTTCACGGATTGCAATCTACGTTGACAAGTGGGAAAGTTGATATAATTATATTGTATCCTACTGTTAATGGAAAACACAAAAAATGCTACACCAAATAGGCAATATAATTACTTTCAAATATAATTAATAAAAAGTAAATGAAGGGAATCAACTCGCTTGCATTAGTATTTGACAGGTGCCTTTTAGTTATAATAATTCATATTGGTTGGCGGGGGTGGAGACAAAGGGCCTACATTGAATAATCGGAAACCGGTTACTTTCGAAAATTCAAAAATAATGTTTTTTTCAAATGCCGCGCTTTCCCGTGCAAACACAGGTGTCACATTGTAGGCTGTAGGTAATGTAAACATGCGCCTTTTCATTTCTTTTGTGCTTGGCGGCGATTTTTCTTTCGAATTATAATGTCCTTTGTTATGCCGCCGGCTTGTGGGCAGTGTGTTGAGGTATGCCCCTCCGCCCCATCACTTCTGTCTAACCACTCGCGATCTTATACCAACCATAAAATTGTAATGTTTTCAATCTGCTAGATTTGTCAAGCTGTCACAGTGGTAATAACTGAAATAAATCACATGGGTTAATAGAGGATACTGATAGAGGCTGGCCTTTCCTTATCTTGTTTACTCTCCAGTATTACGGCTCCAGCCCCTCTCCCGCCCCCCACGCCAACGCATCTTGACCTTGCTAGATTGACAAGAGAAAAAGCAGATGCAAGGAATCGTTCTTTGGAACCAAACGATAAGAAGGGACGACATGAGACGTTGACACAGTATCGTGAGGGTCCATATTTCCACAATTTTCCTTAAATTTTGTGTAAGTACATGTTTAATTGTTTTATGTATGTAATTAGGTCTGTTAGATGAAACTATTATTTGCCACTTGTAGAACAAAGTTTTTGCGATGGGTATGTTTTGTAATCAACACAAATTGTTGAAGATTTTCGTTAAATGAATTTTTTATATTAAACAAATTTTTCAGTAATTGCCAAAATAGCATATCAAAAATTTAAAAAAAATACTTGGTTATTAAAAGGTATACATTAATTTCGGTATGTTTCTAGGCATTACTTACGTAAAATTATTTTTGTTAATTATGAATTTTATAATATGTAGATTTTCAAAAATCTACTCACGGGAATTGAGCCTTATTGGACCTTCCTGTATGAGCGGAAATCCAATCCTTTTTTGAATCATAGAATCATCATATCATTGAATATAGAACAATATTGTTTAAAATTAAATTCAATAATGTATCAATTTTTTTCAATAATATTAAAATAAATTTCTCGATCTATCGATGCGTTGTATATTGTTTTTTGTATTTTGAATGTATTTTTTTTTTATGGATACGCTGATTCGGTTAAAGGTGCGGTTCGATATCCAGGCTGAACAAAAGCCTTAAACAGAAGTCATTTGTTACTCAGTCAAAAACGGCGACAATGTTTACGCACAAATCATAAAATTAAAATGAATAAACTTTTGGTTTTGTATCACAATTCCTACATCTTTCTCAATTGTTTACTCGGGAACACTCCCGTATTGTAATTGTTTTTATTTAATACAAGTCCAGAAATTAAAAAAGTCCGCTCCGACCGGGGACTCGATCCACGGAATACCCCCACATTCCAGGATATCGAACCACGGGTCTCACCCCACATTCCAGGTTATAACCTTGGAAATGTGGGAGCTCCGTGTTTCGGAGCCCGGTTCGGGCGGACTTTTTTAATTTGTGGATTGTATTAAATTAAATCTACATCTAGTTTTCCAAAATAAGACCAAGTTTCTCCGAAACAGTTGTGTAACCTTATTAGTAATTAATTTCATTTAGTAAGTCTACACCTCAAGTATAGAAGAAGTTATAGGCCTATATATATTATCTGAGAATTGTTTAGACCTAAACCACACTGATTTACCCAAAACAACAGTGGATATACATTTATGTGTATTTAGGTAACTACTGTCAAGGTTCAGTGAAAAATTAGTCTAGGGTACTTATTTATTATTATTTATTATTTATTTATCCCAGAACAGTTCACAACCTGTAATAAAGGATATAATAAAAAACAACATAACACCAACAACATAACAACAACAACATAACAAACCTGAAACAGAAAATACACGCAGGACCGTAGGACGTGCTCGAAGCGAGAGAGCGACTTCTCCTAGAGAGACCCTAGATCCTACACCCACGAGGGAAGATTCCGAAAGCACGAGGCAGTCAACAAGCGACGAGCCCGGCGCCGCACGTAACGATTAGCTTGTGGTACGAAAACGCCGGATAATTCAGTAAAAACGGTATAGTGCGCGCAGGCGACAATGCGAAAAGGTAGCACAGGCAGAGTTTTGTTACTCCCGAAAATTTTCAGCTTTTTAGGGAAAACGGATGAAAAAGCTATAGGCAGTCCCTATGTATGAAGCTAGGCTAACATTTTTTTTTTGAAATACTTATGACATTGATTAGTAACCTTCAAACTTGAGTCTTTTGTCGAAAAGTGAGATGAAAACATAAATTAACCAATAGCATAGGGACGTAGACAGATCGATTTTCAAGAAGTCAAAAAATAAAAAATCATGTAGATATGTTGAATACTTTTCAAAATAAACCTGTTCGACTAAAACATCTGCAAATACAGCCGAGGGAAGTGCCGCCTTTGCCGAAAAAATAAAAAAAATAATGGACATTGGTGTTTTTGTGAGAAATATAGTTGTTTTTCAACCTTAAAAACGTTGTGTGACATAGTTGTTTTTTTAAAGAATTTTATTTAGTATTCTTCCCAGTAAAAAAACGAATTTATGATGGTATGGGCTGAAAACGGTAATTTTTGGCCATTGTTTTTTTCAATCAGCCCCTCAATTCCAAACGTGCAATGGAAGTTTTAATATACTATCGACTTGTGTGAAACTGTTTGCTTGGTGACAAAACTAACTAAGATATGTAAGCATGAATTATTATCTTCTAACTTAATAATTACGTAGCACTGTTAACAGGCTCGTTTTTAAAATCTTTTTCAAAAAAAATCACTCTAGATTTAAATAATTAAAAATAAAGAGCATTTACATATTTGTGGGTTGAGTCAAACTGCATGCCACCAAAGTACTTTTAATCGTATTTGATTTTGACCATGAACAAATACAAAATAGCAATCAATACTCGTGAGTGATTCTAACGTGTTGTTTTTGTCAGAGCCCAAGGTGAGCCCGGCTACATTCTGCCGGGTGTTCCCGTTCCACCTGATGTTTGATCGCGAGCTGAGGGTCGTGCAGGCGGGCAGCACCATCACACGCGTCTTCCCTCGTGTGTCGGTGGTAGACTGCAAGCTCACCGACCTACTGGACACGGTAGGTAGCCTGTACGTAACGCGGTCAGAGCCCAAGGTGAGCCCGGCTACATTCTGCCGGGTGTTCCCGTTCCACCTGATGTTTGATCGCGAGCTGAGGGTGGTGCAGGCTGGCAGCACCATCACACGCGTCTTCCCTCGTGTGTCGGTGGAAAACGGCACAGCCACCGACCCTACTGGACACGGTAGGTAGCCTGTACGTAACGCGGTCAGAGCCCTTGCAAGGTGAGCCCGGCTACATTCTGCCGGGTGTTCCCGTTCCACCTGATGTTTGATCGCGAGCTGAGGGTGGTGCAGGCTGGCAGCACCATCACACGCGTCTTCCCTCGTGTGTCGGTGGTAGACTGCAAGCTCACCGACCTACTGGACACGGTAGGTAGCCTGTACGTAACGCGGTCAGAGCCCAAGGTGAGCCCGGCTACATTCTGCCGGGTGTTCCCGTTCCACCTGATGTTTGATCGCGAGCTGAGGGTCGTGCAGGCGGGCAGCACCACACCCCGCGTCTTCCCCCGTGTTCGGTGGTAGACGCAAGTCACCGACCCTATGGACCGGGAGGGCCCGTACGTAAAACGCGATCAGACCCAAGGTGAGCCCCGTCTTCTGCCGGGGGTTCCCGTTCCCCTGAGTTTGATCGCGGGGAGGGCGTGCAGGCGGGCAGCACCAAACACACGCGTCTTCCCTCTGTGTCGGTGTAACTGCAAGCTCACCGACCTATGGGACACGGGGGTAGCCTGTAGTAAGCGGTCAGACCCTTTCAAGGGGAGCCCGGCACTTCTGCCGGGTGTTCCCGTTCCACCCGTGTTTGATCGGAGCGAGGTTCGTGAGGCGGGGAGCACCATCCCACGGTCTTTCCCCCGTGGTCGGTGGGAGACTGCAAGTAAACCCACCTACTGGACACGGTAGGGTAGCCGTACTAACGCGGTCAGAGCCCCCAAAGGGACCCGGGACTTCTGCGGGGTTCCCGTTCCACCTATGTTGATCGCGAGCTGGGGTCTGCAGGCGGGCAGCACAAACACACGCGTCTTCCCCCGTGTGTCGGTGGTAGCTGCAAGCTCACCGATACTGGAACGGTAGGTAGCCTGTACGTAACGCGTCAGAGCCCAAGGTGAGCCCGGCTACATTCTGCGGGGTTCCCCTTCCACCTATGTTTTTATCGCGAAAGGGGGGGTGGTCAGGCGGGGGAGCACCATCACACGGGGTTTCCTCGTGTGTCGTTGGGAGACGCAAAACCACGACCCCACTGGACACGGTGGTAGTTACGTACGCGGTCAGAGCCCCAAAGGGGAGCCCGGTTTCATTCTGCCCGGGGGTTTTCCCCTTTCCCCTGATGTTTATGCGAGCTGAGGGCGGCGGGGGGCAGCACAAACCACCGTCTTCCCCCGGTTTCGGTGGAGACGCAAGCTCACCGACCTACTGGACACGGTAGGTAGCCTGTACGTAACGCGGTCAGAGCCCAAGGTGAGCCCGGCTACATTCTGCCGGGTGTTCCCGTTCCACCTGATGTTTGATCGCGAGCTGAGGGTGGTGCAGGCGGGCAGCACCATCACACGCGTCTTCCCTCGTGTGTCGGTGGTAGACTGCAAGCTCACCGACCTACTGGACACGGTAGGTAGCCTGTACGTAACGCGGTCAGAGCGGCCCCCCGCAAGGTTTAGCCCGGCTTACATTTTGCCGGGTGTTCCCGTTCCCCCTGAGTTTGATCGCGAGTGAGGGTCGTGCAGGTGGCACACAATCACCGGTTTCCCCCGTTGGGCGGTGGTAACGCAAGCTCACCGACCCATGGACCGGTAGGGAGCCTGTACGTAAAAGTGGGGAGAGCCCCAAAGGGGAGCCTGGTACATTCTGCCCCGGGTTTCCCCTTCCACTAGTTTGATGCGAGCTGAGGGGGGGTGAGGCTGGCAGCACCCTCACCGCGTCCCTTCCCTTTTGTGTGTCGGTGTAGACTGCAAGCTCACCGACCTACTGGACACGGTAGGTAGCCTGTACGTAACGCGGTCAGAGCCCTTGCAAGGTGAGCCCGGCTACATTCTGCCGGGTGTTCCCGTTCCACCTGATGTTTGATCGCGAGCTGAGGGTCGTGCAGGCGGGCAGCACCATCACACGCGTCTTCCCTCGGTGTCGGTGGGAGACTGCAAGCTCACCACCCACTGGACACGGTAAGGGGCCTGTAGTAACGCGGGGCGAGCCCAAGGTGAGCCTGGGGTACATTCTGCCGGGTGCCCCGTTCCACCCGATGTTTGATCGCGAGCTGAGGGTGGTGCAGGCGGGGGAACCATACACGCGTCTTGCCGTGTGTCCCGGGGGTAGACTGCAAGTCCCGACCTATGGACACGGTAGGGAGCCCGTACGTAACGCGGTCAGAGCCCAAGGTGAGCCCGGCTACATTCTGCCGGGGGTTCCCGTTCCACCCCGATGTTTGATCGCGAGCTGAGGGTGGTGCAGGCGGGCAGCACCATCACACGCGTCTTCCCTCGTGTGTCGGTGGTAGACTGCAAGCTCACCGACCTACTGGACACGGTAGGTAGCCTGTACGTAACGCGGTCAGAGCCCTTGCAAGGTGAGCCCGGCTACATTCTGCCGGGGGGTTCTGTTCCCCGAGTTTGATCGCGACTGAGGTCGTGCAGGCGGGCAGCACCAACCGCGTCTTCCCTCGTGTGTCGGTGGTAGACTGCAAGCTCCCGCCTACTGGACACGGTAGGGAGCCTGTACAACGCGGTAGAGCCCAAGGGGGGCCCCGGGTACATTTTCCGGGTGTTCCCCTTTCCCCCTATGTTTGTCGCGAGGAGGGTGGGCGGCGGGCAGCACCATCACACGCGTCTTCCCCGGTTCGGTGGAGACGCAAGCTCACCCACCTACTGGAACGGAAGGTAGCCTGTACGTAACGCGGTCAGAGCCCAAGGTGAGCCCGGCTAATTCGCGGGGTTTTTCCCCTTTCCCCCTGAGTTTTATCGCGAGCTAAGGGACGGCAGGGGGGCAGCACCACACACGCGTCTTCCCCCCGTGTTCGGTGGTGACTGCAAGCTACCGACTACTGGACACGGTAGGAGCCGTATTTAAAGCGGTCAGAGGCCCCAAAGGGGGCCCGGCTACTTCTGCCGGGTGTTCCCTTTCCCCCTGATGTTTGATGCGACTGAGGGGGGCAGGCGGGCAGCACCATCACACGCGTCTTCCCTCGTGTGTCGGTGGTAGACTGCAAGCTCACCGACCTACTGGACACGGTAGGTAGCCTGTACGTAACGCGGTCAGAGCCCTTGCAAGGTGAGCCCGGCTACATTCTGCCGGGTGTTCCCGTTCCACCTGATGTTTGATCGCGAGCTGAGGGTCGGGGGAGGCGGGCGCACCCTCACACGCGTCTTCGCTCGTGTGGCGGTGGGACTGCAAGCTCACCGACCCACGGACACGGGGAGGTGCCTGTTACGTAACGCGGGGCAAGCCCAAGGTGAGCCCGGCTACATTCTGCCGGGGTATTCCCGTTCCACCTGATGTTTGATCGCGAGCTGTTAGGGTCGTGCAGGCGGGGAGCACCATCACACGGTCTTCCCCCGTGTTCGGTGGTAGCTGCAAGTCACCGACCCACTGGGGCACGGTGGTAGCCTGTAGTAACCCCGGTCAGAGCCCCCAAGGGGAGCCGGCTACATTTTTGCCCCGGGTGTTCCTGTTCCCCTGAGTTTGATGCGAGCTGAGGGTGTGGGTGGCACACCCTCCACGCGTCTTCCCTCGTGTGTCGGGGTAGACGCAAGCTCACCGACCTACTGGAACGGTAGGGTAGCCTGTAGTAACGCGGCAGGCCCAGGGGAGCCCGGCTAATTTTGCAGGGTGTTCCCCTTCCACCGAGTTTTATCGCGAGTGAGGGTATTGCAGGGGGGCAGCACCATCACACGCCCTTATCTCGTTGTCGGTGGTAGACTGCAAGCTCACCGACCTACTGGACCCGGTAGGTAGCCTGACGTAACGCGGTCAGAGCCCAAGGTGAGCTTGGCTACATTCTGCCGGGTGTTCCCGTTCCACCCGATGTTTTACGCGACTGAGGGGTGGGCAGGGGGCAGCACCATCACAGCGTTTCCCTCGTGTGTCGGTGGGAGACTGCAAGCTCCCGACCTACTGGACACAGGTAACCGTACTAACGCGGTCAAGCCCCGGTGAGCCCGGCTACATTTTTGTGGGTTTCCCTTTTTTACCTATGTTTTATCGGAGTGAGGGTGTGCAGGGGGGGCAGCCCATCACCCGCGCTTCCCCCCCTTGTCGGGGGGTAGACTGCAAATCACCACCTACTGGACCGGTAGGTAGCCCGTACGTAAAAGCGGTCAGAGCCAAGGTGAGCCCGGCTCATTCTGCCGGGTGTTCCCCTTCCACCTATGTTTGATCGCGAGCTGAGGGGGCGTGAGAGGGCAGCACCATCACACGCGTCTTCCTTCGTGTTCGGTGGTAGACTGCAAATCACCGACCTACTGGCACGGGGAGGTACCGTACGTAACGCGGTCAGAGCCCAAGGTGAGCCCGGCTACATTCTGCCGGGTGTTCCCCTTTTTCCACCTGATGTTTTTATCGCGAGCTGAGGGTCGTGCAGGCGGGCAGCACCATCACACGCGTCTTTCCTCGTGTGTCGGTGGTAGACTGCAAGCTCACCGACCTACTGGGCACGGTAGGTACCTGCACTAACGCGGTGAGCCTTTGCAAGGGGAGCCGCTACATTCTGCCGGGTGTTCCCGTTCCACCTGATGTTTGATCGCGAGCTGAGGGTGGTGCAGGCGGGCAGACCATCAACGGTTTCCCCCGTGTGCGGTGGTAGACTGCAAGCTCACCCCACCTACTGGACACGGTAGTAGCCGGGAGTAACGCGTCAAGCCCCAAAGGGGAGCCCCGGGTACATTCTGCCGGGGGTTTCCCCTTCCACCTGATTTTGATCGCGAGTGAGGGTCTGCAGGCGGGGAGCACCATCACACGCCCTTTTTCCCTCGTGTGCGGGGGTAAACGCAATCACCGACCCCCGGACAGGTGGGGAAACCTGTACGTAAAAGGGGGCAGAGCCCCCAAAGGTGAGCCCGGCTTCATTTTGCCGGGGTTTTTCCCTTCCCCTGATGTTTGATCACGAGCTGAGGGTCTGCAGGGGGGGAAGCACCACACACGCGTCTTCCCTCGTGTGTCGGTGGTGACTGCAAGCCACCCACCTACGGCACGGAGGTCCTGTACGAACGCGGTCAAGCCCCTTTCAAGGTGAGCCCCGGCACATTTGCCGGTTGTTCCTTCCCCCTGATGTTTGATACAGCTGAGGGTGGTGAGGCAGGGAGCACCATCACACGCGTTTCCCCCGTTGTGGGGTGACGCAAGCCCCCGACCTATGGGCACGGTAGGAAAGCCTGAGTAACGCGGGCAGAGCCCAAGGTGAGCCGGCTACATTCGCGGGTGTTCCCCTTCCACCTGGTTTGATCGTAGTGAGGGGCGTGCAGGCAGGCCCCGCACCATCACCGCGTCTTCCCTTTGTGTGTCGGTGGTGACGCAACTCACCGACCTATGGACACGGAGGTAGCCTTTACGTAACGGGGCAGAGCCCAAGGTTTACCCGGCTACATTCTGCCGGTTGTTCCCGTTCCAACCCGATGTTTGATCGCAGCTGAGGGTGGTGCAGGCTGGGCACCCCCCTCAACGCGTCTTCCCCCGTGTGTCGGTGGTAGACTGCAAACTCACGACCTACTGGACACGGTAGGTACCTGTACGAAAGCGGTCAAGCCCAAGGTGAGCCCCGGTACATTCTGCCGGGTTTTCCCCTTCCCCCTGTGTTGATCGCGAGTGAGGGTCGGCAGGCGGGCCACACCATCACACGCGTCCTTCCCTCGTGTGTCGGGGGGAGGGCTGCAAGTTTAACGACCCAGGACACGGTAGGTAGCCTGTACGTAACGCGGTCAGAGCCCTTGCAAGGTGAGCCCGGCTACTTTTGCCCGGGGGTTTCCCCTTCCAAAATGATGTTTTTATCGCGAGCTGAGGGTCGTGCAGGGGGCCCACCACCATCAACGGTCTTCCCTCGTGTGTGGTGGTAGACTGCAAGCTCACCGACCCACGGGCACGGTAGGTAGCCCGTAGTAAAGCGGTCAGAGCCCTTGCAAGGTGAGCCCGGCTACATTCGGCCGGGGTGTTCCCGTTTCCCCCGAGTTTGTCGCGAGCTGAGGGGGGCAGGGGGCACCCATCCCCACGCGTCTTCCCCGGTGTGTCGGGGGTAACTGCAAGCCCCCACCCACCTACTGGACACGGGAGGTAGCCCTGTACGTAACGCGGTCAGAGCCCAAGGTGAGCCCGGCTACATTCTGCCGGGTGTTCCCGTTCCACCTGATGTTTGATCGCGAGCTGAGGGTGGTGCAGGCGGGCAGCACCATCACACGCGTCTTCCCTCGTGTGTCGGTGGTAGACTGCAAGCTCACCGACCTACTGGACACGGTAGGTACCTGTACGAACGGCGGGCAGAGCCCCAAAGGGGAGCCCGGCTACATTCTGCCCGGGTTTCCCGTTTACCCGATGTTTGATCGCGAGCTGAGGGTGGTCAGGCCGGCAGACCATCACACGTGTTTCCCTCTGTGTCGGTGGTAGCTGCAATCACCGACCCTACTGGACACGGGTAGGTAGCCGTACGTAAAAGCGGTCAGGCCAAGGGGAGCCCGGCTACTTTGCCGGGGGTTCCCGTTCCACCCGATGTTTGACGGAGCTAGGGTGGTGCAGGCGGGCAGCACCATACACCGTCTTCCCCCGTGTGTCGGGGGTAGACTGCAAGCCCCCCCGACCTACTGGACAGGTAGGTGCCGTACGTAAGCGGTCAAGCCCAAGGTGAGCCCCGGGTACATTCTGCCGGGTGTTCCCGTTCCCCCTGATGTTTGATCGCGAGCTGGGGTCGTGCAGGCGGGCAGCACCATCACACGCGTCTTCCCCGGGTTTTCGGTGGGAGACGCAAGCCCCCGGACCTACTGGACCGGGAGGTAGCCTGTTTTGTAACGCGGCAGAGCCCAAGGTGAGCCCGGCTACATTCTGCCGGGTGTTCCCGTTCCACCTGATGTTTGATCGCGAGCTGAGGGTCGTGCAGGCGGGCAGCACCCTCAACGCGTCTTCCTTGTTCGGTTTGGGAGACTGCAAGCTCACCGACTACTGGACACGGTAGGTACCTGTACGTAAAGCGGTCAGAGCCCAAGGGAGCCCGGGACATTTCCGGGGTTCCCGTTCCCCCTGATGTTTGATCGCGAGCTGAGGGTCGTGCAGGCGGGCAGCACCATCACACGCGTCTTCCCTCGTGTGTCGGTGGTAGACTGAAGCTCACCCACCTACTGGACACGGAGGGGAGCCTGTCGTAAAGCGGTAGAGCCCAAGGTTTAGCCGGTCATTTCCCGGGGTGTTCCCGTTCCACCTGATGTTTGATCGCGAGCTGAGGGTGGTGCAGGCGGGCAGCACCATCACACGCGTCTTCCCTCGTGTGTCGGTGGTAGACTGCAAGCTCACCGACCTACTGGACACGGTAGGTAGCCTGTACTGGCGATGCCACGTGACGTAATTGACACTAACAACTTCAACGTGGACCTGGAAAAATTCCTTTAAAGGATTTCTTCTTCAAGGTAAAATTCTTGATCCTTTGTTGTTCTAAAATAAAAAGTTCCCTGCCGTGCGTTTATGTAAGATTGTATCATCATTATCTGAATATCATGATCGCACAGCTGGTGTGTTTATTTGTATTTTATTGTTTAGTTCAGATATGTTAAATTACTAACAAATAGGAACAATTGTACAAACGGTTGTGTAAAAACATTACAATTTTCTTAATGCAATCAGTTTTGAAAGGAAGAAGGTCTTGATGGGCTCATGGGGAAGGAGCTTGTTGGAGACTCCGAAATATTACATTTTTAAAAAACTTGATGTCCCAGGTTACAGTTGTGATTTTTATAACTTGTCCGCTTCGCTAACTATTTTTCACGTGGCGTTGATGGTTGAGCTTTTATGGTTGATTATTTTTCCCCTAAAAGTACGATTTATATGAGAAATATTTCTACGATTGTCCCTAAAATCATAACATATCGAAGCTCAGTGATTTCAAACGTTCCCATAAAGTTTCATCTAGATCGGAATTGCCGTTTGCCCGGTCATGGGCCAGATTTAACGACAATATCGCATTAAAAATCGGGAATATATATATATGCATATGCATGAGAAATGATTCTATGATTGTACGCAAAAACGTGGCGGATCTAAGTTCTGGGCCCGGGTAGAATTGGCCCAGAGCATGCTCTGCTAATCGTAAAAGGCGATTCAAGAGAAAAAGTCCACCTCGCAAACATCAGCTAGTTCGAGCAGAGTATCTTTTTTACTCCCCGAAACTAGAGGCGAGCTCTGGCAATCGTCGTCAGGGACCTTGCCCCTTCCCTTGACGACCCCCGGCGACGATGACAATGACACAACAAACGATGACAAAGACGATGACGACCGCGACGTTAAAACCCCATTCCTCCCCTTACCCGTGGCTGGTTCTGAACAGCATGGGCCCTCCTCCCCCCCCCCCTTATGCTAGAGTGGCGCATTATGACCTAACGGTTGACGCGTCTTAATCCAAATAACAAAAAAATCAGAGATTTCGAATGTCCCCTTCAATTTTCATCAAATTCTCATATGTCGTAATTGCCCAGTATAGTATACTGTATAGAGAAAACAAACAGACAAAATACGAGCTATTTTTCAGTAGGTAATTGAAATTGAAGCCTTCGCGTCGCTCATCCAATCATAGTTATAAAAGGATTTTGAAGTTTTAATGTACCCTACTACAGTGCATAGTGTTTGGCCTATAGAGAGCTTATTTTTTTTACCAATTGACTAATTCACCTGGTTACAAGTGCTTATAAAATGCTCATGTTCCTTTTGTTTTCGTGTAATCGATTGCTTTGATCCTTGTCTTTATTACTGCACAGGTTCGGCCGCACTTGGAACTGACATTCGAGAACATTCTGGCGCACATCAACACAGTGTACGTCCTGCGGACCAGGCCTGGGGTGATGTCGGGGGGTGGTGACGGAATTGCCACTGAGTTCGCCAACCTACGACTCAAGGTAAAGCCTAGGGATCCTCATTGTTACTTTGGTGTTTCGTGCAAAGAATAGATTTTTAAATTTCGTTTATTTTGAAAAAACCTTAAAAACCTTTTATAAAGTTTTGGCATTTGATAAATTTGTTCTTTAAAAACCAAAACTATAATAAGGAATTTTTAAAACCCCTGCAGTTTTTTTAACTATGTACCTATGTATGTCAATAAATTGAGTTATTTGTTCAAATAGAAAATTATGGTTGTGCTAACAAATCCTGAAATCCAAGGTAAATAATGAAAATTATACAAACAATATCATGAATACAACTGCGACAAAACACCAATGCAGATCAATAAAATTGTCAATGATTATTATACGAGGGAAACGCCAAAGTCGTTGTTAGACGAGTGAGTGAGCCATGTGTTGAGTACCCAGTAACATTCCTTTTCTTCCCCCTACCTTAGGCCTCCCTAGCCTATCATAGGCTACAGTGGAGCATTATGGCCTAAACTATGACCTAAACTTAAATACCCTATTATTTATACGAATATTATAATCAAACTTAAATGCAAATGTTCCCGCGTACTCAACACATGACTCTCCTACTCGTCTAACAACGACTTTTAAACATTCCTTTTCTTCCCCCTACCTTAGGCCTCCCTAGCCTATCATAGGCTACAGTGGAGCATTATGGCCTCCCTAAACTATGACCTAAACTTAAATACCCTATTATTTATACGAATATTATAATCAAACTTAAATGCAAATGTTCCCGCGTACTCAACACATGACTCTCTCACTCGTCTAACAACGACTTTGGCGTTTCCCTAGTCGAGTTGGCTAAAGCGCCCTTATAGCCGAAATGTGGGAGACGTGGGTTCAATAGTCGGGAAAGATTTTGTAATTTCTGGATTGTATTTTTAAATTATTTAACATGTTTTGAAATGTATATAACGCAGTGTAGTCCATCATCTGTGACAATACTATGGAAAACATAGCCAGTACGAAATAAGTGAAAATATTGCAAGGTTTACTCAATCTACGAGCGGAATTTGGGGGTACCTTGACGTCCAACATTCGATTAACCTTGGACACGGCATTTCACAGCCAGGTAAATAACAAACAAAAAATATTATTTCAAAATGAAAACCATTGTCGTTAAAATAATTCCTATACATTTCAACGTATTTTTCAGTTTTTTGACGAGTGAGCGCAGCGAACGTAGTCTACAACGCTCCTCGATCGGTCCTTGGTCGTGATTAATTCTGTTTGTTAAATGTTAAATGTCTGTCTGTCTTCCTGTCCGGGTTCATACGGCCGAACGGCCAAATAGACTGAGCTGAAATTTTTAACAGACATCCGTGACCAGGTAACTGAGAACTGCTAAAAAAATGAGCACAATCTGTTGCGATTTAAACCTGCAAGAAATAAAAAACTGAAAAATACGTTGAAATGTATAGGAATTATTTTAACGAAAATGGTTTTCATTTTGAAATAATATTTTTTGTTTGTTATTTACCTGGCTGTGAAATGCCGTGTCCAAGGTTAATCGAATGTTGGACGTCAAGGTACCCCTAAATTCCGCTCGTAGATTGAGTAAACCATGCAATATTTTCACTTATTAAAATAATTCCTATACATTTTAACGTATTTTTCAGTTTTTTATTTCTTGCAGGTTTAAATCTCAACAGATTGTGCTCATTTTGTTAGCAGTTCTCAGTTACCTGGTCACGGATGTCTGTTTAAAATTTCAGCTCAGTCTATTTGGCCGTTCGGCCGTATGAGCCCGGACAGACAGACAGACATTTAACATTTAACAAACAGAATTAATCACGACCAAGGACCGATCGAGGAGCGTTGTAGACTACGTTCGCTGCGCTCACTCGTCTAATTATTTAAAACATTATAGTGGATAGGAACTCTTTATTTTACAATAAAAAGTCTCGGTGGTCTAGTTGACTAAGGCGCCTGCCCGGAATGTGGTTCGAACCCCGATCGGGATGGATTTTGTAATTTCAAGATTGTATTAAATATTAACAATTCCACCTACGGGAGTGTATCCCGACCGTCCAAATCGAGAAACAAAAAGAACGTTTCGGAAATTAATAAAACTAATTGCGTCGTCAGGTTATTTTGAAAACAAAACTCATATAATCTATCTATAACATCAACAAAACCAACCAAATCACCTCTGAAACATCGAGAAGTCGGGTGGCTTCTATCTTATGTCATCGACACTGGTGGAACATGCATGGGACAAAGTTCTGCAACGGAATGCTATTCCATTGCTTCTAAGGCACTGTCTCCTAAGACCCTGAAACATTTTTCGCCTTCTAAGCCCCTGTGACCAACGGTTGTGCTATACGTTGCACAGCGTTCATTATTTTTAAGTAATTAAATTAATTAAATTTTGGAAAAGTAATTAGCACTAGTTCTGAATCCAATAATTTTTAAGTCAATTGTGGTCATATTTTTCTTTGTGATACACTTTATGATTGTGGCACGTGAATAAAGAACTTTTAATTGGGATTTAATTAATGCTTAATTTATTTAATTAATAATTCAATAACAGTTTTGGATTTATTGATGTTATTTTTAATATAGTGTGAAAATTTGTGGCAATCAAGCGAGTTCTACGTATAAATAATTATATATATTTAAAAAGTGCTAAAATTGCAATACATTGTAATAATTTATAAATATAATTTAAACTATTGCATTTGCGATGAAACTGCGAATTACATTTTTGTAGAAAATTTAAACCCCATTAAAACAATACCTGATTTGTTTAAATTAATCCGATTTTTACTTCTTGAGTTTCAGCAATTTTAAGAATTATTTTGGCAGCTATCTTGTGGACGCCATGACAGGTGACTTATTTGCTACCAAGCGTGTCCCCATGAAAATAACATTCTAAAGTATGTCTTTTTCCAGCTCCTAAATTTTGGTGCTGGTTTCCGGCTTTGAAATATTTTTATAGTTGATACAGCTTTTTCCACGGACTAAAGTGAATGGGCATCTCTTAATTATAACATTGAAAGACACTTGCATAAGCCAGCAGAGAACATATTTTCCTCCTATGGGCACCGTGTTTGGCCACTGAGCGCGCTAGTGAGATCGAGTGAAGCGCTCACGTGGCAAAGCCGCGCAATTGTCGAATGTAGCCTGAGATTCGCGGGCGCTCTGTCAGTGGGAAACTCATCTATCGTCGGCTCGTACGAATTTATTATTCAATGCGAATTTTAAAATGTTAATGCACTGAATGATTTCTATAATCGTCGAGTAAAGGGCCAGGCTAACTATTCATAAATAATATATAATATCCACACACCATCTCACTTCGAAATGAGATGATAGCAGAAAAAAGGTCTCTCACCCTAAAAATATTTCAACAGAAACGATAATTTTTGCTTTTGAATAAGAAAATAATAGTTGCCCTGGTACGTTGATAAATCTTGGCCTACTCGAAATATAGAGAAATCTAAGGTGTTGAAAAATAGTTTATTCCTTGCAAAGGTATAGATAATAATAAAACATTCAATCAAAAATATATTTTGTTCAAACTAGCATTTCCAGAAATAATAATAAACAAAAACTATCAGCTAAGAAAATCAGCATGCGAGTAAGGATAAGGTGGTAGGCGTCTATTTATTTTTGCACGTGGCCCTTGATTTGAAGAATCTCCTCTGGAAATGGGCACTGGTGTTTTCTCGGAATAATTATTAAATGTGTCAGATATTACCAAATTACCATTATTGTTATGATTCACGCATTGCAGCATATAATTTGTATAGCTCAATGGTCCTGTTTGTATTCCTGCTTCCAATACAGAAGGTCGTCGGATCAAAATATTGCGATTCAGTCTAGATTTTTTAATCATCTAAAATATAATTAATGTTCAACAAGATAATAATTATAATATGCAAAGCAAACGGCGACTTTAGAATCGTCCTTGCAAGGTAATTATAAATATATTCGACATTAAATTAAAATTAATGAGTTTTAAATAAACAAGGAATATAATTTAGATTCATGCGACTAACCACTAAAAAATATCAAACAGTTGTTTACCGAAGGAAGGTTGCAGTATGTATTCGCAATCATTTCAATAGTTTATTATTGTTTTATAGGAAACTAAGAGAAACAAACAAAAATAATAAAATGAAACATTTGAAAATGATGCGATAACCTGCCAAATTCAAACTGGTAAAATTATAAAACTGGGTTCCTCTTTCCAGTTACTAACTATATTTACTTCTAGTGCGAGTATGTTTGAGAATGATGGTGGGACTGGGAATATGTCCAAGAGTTATTTATTTAACAGGTGTCGATTCGTTATTCAACCTCGGAATCGAAGAGATGATGTTCAGAAAAAAGTCTTCCTGTAAAACGCATGAGTCACCATTATTAGCTACAGAACAGTTTCAATCATAATTGTTATACGTAAAATACTGATAACCAGCGAAAATACCTTTATATCGTTTTTAATGACATCGGCATACAATACAATAAGAAGAATCTGAACATTGATGATTTACGATCTAATTGTGAGTGAAAATTTTCTAATAATTCACTGACAAATGATCTAACGTTCTATAAATGGCATACAATAATAAGATATAATAAACTGTATTCATTTTCTATTCGTTCAAATAAAGTTCATACTCAACATAAAATAAACACATCCCCTTTCTGAAAGTTATGTTCGATCTCAAACAATCAACTTAGATCATATTATTCTGTATTGTGAATAATCCGGCATCGGAAAAATAATGCCAAAACAAAACAATAGAAAACGTATAGGCCTATACTTGTTTAAAAAACTCGACTGCAAGAGTTTGGAAGACAGTGTTCTTCGCCGTACTTTTACACATACATTTCTCGTATTAACAGGTCGGGGGGGGAGGGAGGGGGGGGTTCCGTCGTACTTTACTACACGATACAGCCGATACTAATGTTTAATGTAAGAATCATAGGGTTAAGTCTCGTACGTAAGTAGTAGGCCAGGTCTATAAGTATTACCTAAAAAAAAAAAAATCTTACATAAACATAGGCTATAAATTCCTTGCATTTCTTGTTCCAACATTCAAGTTCATTGATTATTTTGTGAGAAAACAATGTCATAAAGAGCCCACCCATCTAGGCCTTCTTTCTATAATATTGAAATTTTAAATGACTAAGCAAACTGCAATCACTCCCCAATCGCTCCCACGGCCGGCTCGGAAAACTGAGATAATATTACATATTTCGAGATATTCTTGTACAGGTTATGCATCTAACAATACAACTACTACTGTCGTTGCCGTTGTCCATATAAACATTACAATATTAGACAAATTGTAGCAAACATTACAGCATAGAGAACCTCAATAACGTGGTGCGCCGTATGATGACAGCTAGTGCGCGCAAGCCGGTGCATTCCCGAATTGCAAAGAGTGGCCGCTGCGAGCGCTGCTTGTACGAACGCACGGTGCCTATATGGTTTCCTTTAGTAAATAGGAAATAGCCTTTTTGAAGACATCACCTTGTTTTTGTTAACTTCCTTGTGTGTAAAATGTAAAATCATTATCTACCTTGGCTTTTGTTTTTATTGTTTTGATCATGTTTTGATATGTTTTTGATAGATGATTTTTTATTTAAAAAAATAGCCTGATGACCGAAATAGCTTTATAAATTCCGAAACGTTGTTTCTATTGTAAAAGAAAGAGTTGTTATCCACAAAAATGTTTTAAATATAGGTACATGAACTCTTCTAACTTTAAAACTAAAATGAAGATAATATTGTGTCTGATTGCAACAGGGCCAGATGCTGTACATTCCTGAATCAGACCTGATGATCTTCTTGTGCTACCCGAGTGTAATGAATCTCGACGATCTAACAAGGTAACTTATTGAATTATCAAATTCCTCTCACTGATTCATAAGTGTGTTTGCGGCTCAGCTCTTTTCTGCCATCCTTGGGCCACATTTAATCAATGAATGTGTTGCGGAACAAATAATAAATAATAAATGAACTAACTACTATAATACCAAGGCTAAATATTGATTTTCGGGTAATTTCGTGGGGTTTTATTGAATTAGTTTCAATGTTTCGAGCAGTTCTACCAAAATTAACGTCATCCAGGTATACCATAGTAGAAAACCAGATCAATCCTGCTAGAAACAAGTTCATTGTAAAGCCGGGGTCCCACGACCTGTTGATCGACGGGCCGCAGGTATAAAAAAGGTAAAATCCACGCGCCACACGCCGTGGGACCGGGTCGGCCCGTGCTTGCGCGTCGCGGCGTGAGCTTCCCGTCAGTTGTCGGTAAATTTTGCACGCGTCAAAGAGAACGCGCAAGGGGTAATAAAAAATGGTCAGATCAGGTAGTCCGGCCCGTACATGCTCGTTGAAGCGGTCCCACGAAGACCCACTGGCTCGCCACTCGTATGAATGAAAAGGCGAGATTTGTTTTGTTCTTCACCTTTTTGACCTTTTGAAATCCGTCCGTACAAGCCTCCTCAACCAGGCTCGGACAAGCAGGTGCAGGTATTTTTTTATATGAGGCTTGACGAGCCAACACGCCGTGGGACCGCTCAGTTTTTTTCTGAACCCGTATACCTGCGGCCTGTCAACCCACCCCGGCCCGACCTAGGCCCGTCGATCAACAGGTCGTGGGACCCCGGCTTAAGCTGAAAAGTGAAAGGTCCATTGCACAAACCAAATGGATTTTTTTTTTATTGGTACAAACCACCCCATGATGTATCAAAATCTACTTTTTCTTGATCTTCTGGAGCATCCTCACATAATAGTAAGCACTCGCCAGGTCTAGCTTGGAAAATAACCTTGCCGAACTAAATGAATCCATCATATCACCCATGCAAGGAAGAGGATATGCATCCTTGGTTGTGATGTCATTCAAGCAGCCATCATCAATGCACAATCTCATTTATCTATAACAAGGTCGACAGGAGCACTCCGAGGAGACAGAGATGGTTGAATTACTCCTTGTTTACGCGTTTCATCAATGATCTTCATATTTTCCTCCCGTTGATAAAGAGGTCTTCTCCATGGAGGTTGACGCACCGGCATAACATTCATATGCGATGATAAGTAAGCTTAGTCCTACCAAGATCCGTAAGAACAAACATCTGCAAATTCATCTTTTAATCCCACAACATCATTAGCATGCTGTTGATAAATGATCTAACTTCAGATTCAGCAATTGGTGGTCTACAGGTGTATGATGTATTCTCTTTAGTCCATATGGTAAACGAAAAAACCATGCACATTTTGATTTGAATATTATGCCACTTTGCACAGAGTTAGATATCACCAAAATAGAATTTTAGAGATAGGGAGCCACCTCAATTTCTATGTAGGTCACCAAAATAACAGCCATTTTCCAAAATGGCGGCTTATTTACAAAATAAATTCAAAATCATGCTCGTTGATGATATAGGAGTCTAGTTCGGATGATTTATAGTCGCTAAGTACTATAGTGTACATTAAAAAAAATTGTTTACTAAATTGAAAGGGAGAAAGAACGATTTTTATGTAATTACATAAAATTGCCAATTGGTTATCGAGTTAATTGGTGGAGTTTATTGGTTATCGAGTACATTGAGGGTGGACTTAAGTTATTTGTCGATCGTTATCACTGAACTAGGAAAACGCTAAAGTCCCGTCGCGTTGATGGATGAGTTTTTTTAAATTTTAGTATGCGTGGGATCTCTTTACTTTTGCAAGTTCTTTGTTTTGCTGCCTATGCATTGTAGGTGATTGTTGTCAAGTTTCTTTTGTTACCTGTCAATTGGTATTATTTACCGTAAAAACTTATATTAAAAGCTTTATTTCTATGGATTCTGGCTAACTATTTAAACTTTTTCTTTCAAAAGGTACTACATCACCATAACCTTAATGTCCATGTATAATATGAACGTTGTAGCCCCACCCGTTTGGTCAGAATTGGCCCAAATGGCACGAAAATATTGCACTAAAAATCGAAAAAAATCGTAAAAGTACGATATTCATGAGAAATATTTCTTCGATTGTACCCAAAAACAATACACCTCTAAGTTCAGAGATTTCGAAGGTCCTGTCAAATTTTCATCAAGATCGGATATGCCGTTTGCCTGGTAGAGAGTTAACAAACAGACAGAAAAACAAACAAACAAACAAACAAACAAAAAAAAAACACCCGAGCTAAATTTTTTGGGGGTCAGTGAAATTGAAGTCTTCGCTTCGCTCATCCAAAAATCGACAAAAACATAAACAAAATACAATTTTAGTTGTTGGATGAGCGTAGCGAGCGAAGCGAAGATTCCATTTCACTACACTGGAGAAAAAAATCCGGAATGTTTTTTTTTCTTTTTTTTTCTTTTTTGTATTTTTGTGTGTTTGTTAACACGATTCCGGCTAAACCGATACTCCGATTGCGATGAAATTTAATGGAGGCCTTCGAAATCTCTGAACTTAGAACTGCCACGTTTTTGAGCGCAATCGGGAAAATTTTTCTTATAAAAAACGCAATTTTACGATTTTTTTCGATTTTTAAAAAAATTCTTCGACTTATAACACTTACATGCTTTATCCGATTGTGATGATTTTTTATTAGAACCTTAATTTTATGAATTAAGATATTCGTGTGAAATTTGAGCTTAATCGAAACATTATTTCTCATGAAAATCGAAATTTTACGGGTTTTTTTCTTTTTTAAAACAATTCTTTGACATATAACACCTACATGCTTTATCCTATTGTAATGATTTTTTTATTGGATGAGCGTAGCGAGCGTAGCGAGCGAAGCGAAGATTCCATTTCACTACACTGGAGAAAAAAATCCGGAATGTTTTTTTTTTTTTCTTCTTTTTTTTTTTTTTTTTTTTTGTATTTTTGTCTGTTTGTTAGCACGATTCCGGCTAAACCGATACTCCGATTGCGATGAAATTTTATTGAGACCTTCGAAATCTCTGAACTTAGAACTGCCACGTTTTTGAGCACAATCGAAAAATAAATTCCCATAAAAATCGCAATTTTACGATTTTTTTCGATTTTTAAAAAATTTCTTCGATTTATAATACCTACACGCTTTGTCCGATTGTAATGATTTTTTCACAGAACCTTTATTTTATGAATTTATATATTCGTGGAAAATTTAAGCGCAATCAAATAATTATTTCTCCTAAAAATCGCAATTTTACGGGGTTTTTCTTTTTTAAAACAATTCTTTGACAAATAACACCTACATTCTTTATCCGATTGTAATGATTTTTTCACAGAACCTTAATTTTATGAATTCATATATTCGTGTAAAATTTGAGCACAATCGAATAATTATTTCTTATGGAAATCGAAATTTTACGATTTTTTTCTTTTTTAAAATTACGATTAATTAAAAAAATTAAAAATTAAAGTTATTTTTTATTTATTTTAAATTATTTAAAAAAAAATCATCAACTTAGTAATGATTTTTTCACAGAACAGAAAATTCACATAACACATGGCAGCTCAATGCACCAATTACGCTCATCCAACAACGCGGCGGGACTTAAGCGTTTTCCTAGTAGAACCTTAATTTCATGAATTAATATACTCGTGTAAAATTTGAGCGCAATTGAATAATTATTTCTTATGAAAATTGCAATTTTACGATTTTTTTCTTTTTTAAAATTACGTAAAAATTATGATTTATTAAAAAAATTAAGTTAATTTTTAATTTAATTTAATTTAATTTTAAAAAAATCTTCGAATAAGTAATGATTTTTTCACAGAACAACAGAAAATCCGCGTAACTCAATGCAGCTCAATGCACCAATTACGCTCATCCAACAACGCGGCGGGACTTAAGCGTTTTCCTAGTTAAAAGGTAATTGGATGAGGCGTAGCGAGCGAAGCGAGCGAAGCGAAGATTCCATTTTTACTACACTGGAGAAAAAAATCCGGAATGTTTTTTTTTTTTTTTTTTTCCTTTTTTTTGTTTTTTTGTCTGTTTTTTAACACGATTCCGGCTAAAACCAAAACCCCGATTGCGATGAAATTTTATGGAGGCCTTTGAAATCTCTGAACTTAGAACTGCCATGTTTTTTAGCACAATCGAAAAAAAAATTCTCATGAAAATCGCAATTTTTACGATTTTTTTCGATTTTTTAAAAATAATTTTTTACGAAAATCGCAATTTTACGACTTTTTTCAATTTTTAAAATTTCTCCAGCTTAAAACACCTACATGCTTTATCAGATTGTAATGATTTTTATACAGAACCTTAATTTTATGAATTAATATATTATTGTAAATTTGTGCGCAATCGAATAATTATTTCTTATGAAAATTTCAATATTATGATTTTTTCCTTTTTTAAAATTACGATTAATTAAAAAAAAAAAAGTTAATTTTTTATTAAATAATTTAATTTTAATTAAAATATCTTCAACTTAGTACCGGTAATGATTTTGTCACAGAACAACAGAAAATCCGCATAACACATGGCAGCTCAATGCACCAATTACGCTCATCCAACAACGCGGCGGGGACTTGAGCGTTTTCCTAGTTTAAACAATATATAATCAATATCATATATAAATTTAATTATGTTATAAATATTACTCGTAGTCTGGCGCCATCTCCGCACAATTATGCATTGCGTTAAAGAGGCGTCAATATTTTGCACACTTCAACTGGTTGTGTCCAACGGCAACGGCAGAATTCTCCAATGGTTGTCCCTTTGTATAATGTTATCGGTTTACTAGTTGAAGTATAAACATTTTTTGGCATATTTGGAACATCTCCTTTAACCAGAACCTTAGCAACTAGCAGAAGCATCTCAGTGATTCCAACAAAAGATTGGGTCGGTTGTAGGAACTTAATGTTGGAGCTTTTCCACAAAGTAAACTTTTCTTTAAGGATTGTATCGCCCTCTAACCGATTTTTTTTAAGTCAAAGGAATAGACTAAACCTTAGCTAAATGAAAGAGGGTATTGAATATAACATAAAAACATATTTTATAATGTTTTTTGGGCCAGGACGTAACGTCCCTGTCAGCCGTTATATTCTAATTTTGTGACAAATGTGTCAACACTGAGCTAGGTGCTACACTTAACTTTGAACGACGCCTTATTTTATGCCTTTCACCCCCTTGGAAGGAAATATGGTTTTCTGAAATATCGTTCGATGTACGATTATTTTCGTCCGCAGCTACAAAACTCTTATTTGTATGTGTTATTTGTACATATTTCACAAAATCGTTCTTCATTATAAGGATGTGGATGGCATTGATGTGTAGAAACAAGCTCAATGTAAAACGTTTGTTCCAAAATGTTCATTTAATGGCTGACAGGAACGTAACGTCCCGCCAAAAAAATAAGAAATATATTTTTCTGTGATACTCAAGACCCTCACTCATTTAGCTGAGATTGCAGTCATCTTCCTTCGATTTTGAAATAATATCGTTAGGGAGCGATACGTATTGTTCGTGCATTGTAGATCTGAATAGATTGGAACAGTACTGCAACGATTCTGCTGCCTTTGGACCAACTAAACACGATTTGTAACGCAAGTATAAGCGAGGGTTTATTTCTGAATTTCATTTTTCGGGAAACACTCCCGTAGGTGTAATTGATTTTATGGAAATCAATCCAGAAATAAAATATCAATCTCAGCGGGGTATCGAACCCCGGTCTCCCAATTGCCAGTCGGGTGCTTTACCCCTAAAATACCGAGACGGTTAACTTCATAACATCATGCTCATACCTGGGGGTGAAAAATATAATTATCAGAAGTTATTAATTATGGCCTTATTTTTCATTTATATATAGTTAACTATGTTTGTTCCATCATTCTGTGCTTAGATCACTATAATCGAATATTAAGCCTCCTTGGAGATTTGAGCAAAACTTCGAGGACTTCGTCTGGAGTCACGGGCATATTCTCATGAATGAAAGCCAAAACAAGGCCGTTTAGACGATTTTCTGCCGTGTTCCGTAAGTAAGATTTCAAGTACTTCATGGAGAAGGACCTTCCACAGGAGCATGTAGTCACGGGTTATGAAGACATTACAGTGTCAAATGCTGTGATCCCTGCACCCCCCTCCCCCTCTCCCAAAAAATCTCACTACATAAAATGCTTATGAATCATACAAGCGATTCTTTACAGCAGTGTGTACGACTGCACGAACTTCGCAATCTCAATAAGCATGAGAACGCTACGATTTGAGCCGAAAATGTGCTTTCGTACTTTTCGAACTAAGCCTACATGTTTCCATCGATGAAGATAACTTTTTTGTGCATACTCAGGAAGGTGATACCAATCCTTGTACTGATGTGGTACTGATGTGATATTAAAATTTTGGCCCGTTGAGACGTTTGGGCATTTTTTTAAGGCTTGCAGAAATAGAAATGGAAAATGTGGATTAACCTTCATGTAATCCAAAAAGTACGAAATTTCTGCATAGACGCCGAGAATCAGCACCACGCACACGAACAGTATTATTAATTTTTGGATGAGCGAAGCGAAGGCTTCAATTTTACTGGCACGATTCCGGGCAAATAGTCCGGATGTTAAGAGACTTGACCTTGCATTTTTTGATACAAGCAAGGCACTTGGCACACGTGTTCTAGGGACCATACGCTCCTAATTTTGACTTGGAGCCATCGTGATATCCCGTGCAGGCACCCGTTATTGCATGTTGCCTACCCCTGCTGGTTTGAAGGGTTGATTAGCAAAACAATTCGGTGTTTGTTGATAGAAACTTGAAATTTTTACCAAATAGGGGTAACATTAGGCTACACATTCTGGCAACGGGGAATTGCGGATTTCTTCATAGTTAAGGGATGATTGGGGTTTTAATTTTGGGGGTTGAACATTTTGAATTAAATTTTTATTGATGACACCCTTGGTTTAATTTTGGATTTCTACGTTAAAGTACTTTCCAAAATCTTAAAAAAAAAATTATGGTGCTAAAAATATGCCTAGCGACCCCTAGTTTGGTCATAATGACATGTTGACATAATGACCTGAGTAATTGACCTATTTGATAAATGGTTAAACATAGTCGTGTGACCACTCTATTTAAAGCTTAGATGAAGTAGAATAATATGAAATAATTTTCAACATGCCACGTTGACCTGTGACCTTTATCGTCCTTTATTTGACCTTGATAACTGTTTCAGCATGACTGCATAATGTATACTTATAGAACATCCAAATGCATGTGATATATTAACAAGTTTATTAAATAAATGTACTCAACATGTAAGTATATCAATATGATATTAGGCTGCATTGCGAACGCTTTTTACTGTCGCGTTGATGGATGAGCAGTTTTGTACTATACTTTTACTTCGTTGTTTTTCAACGTGTTTACATAGAATATACCATTTTAAAAGGAGTACCAAGTTCCTGGTAGATCGTTATGGTATTAAACCATAAAAAATAAAGTAATTGCGTGGTTGATGTTGTGCTATCCCAATGGTGAATCGTGGCCAATCAGTGGCTGACTGATGGTCGCTAGTTGCTCATCAATGAAGTAATTTGTTCAGGTCCGCTTTTATTGGGGTGAAATGAACGTTCTCTCTTATGATTGGACCAAAATGTGACTAGCTAGATGTGTACTGTAGTATGACGTAAGTATAAACAGTAACATAAATAATACAAATCAACAAAAAAACATATGTTTAAATCGCGCACTTTTGGGGACCATTTTCCGAGAGTTCGCACTCTCTCGCTCTCTGTGGCGCGGTAGTGAGTACATTTGCTAAATAATGTATGGACCACATAAAATAAACAAATTTCTGCTCTTTAGCTCAGCCAGTCGACCTCTTGTTCATAAAATATCTAAAGCCAAAATGACCAGCCTCAAGAGCGATTCTCTTCAGTAAACTATGCATAGCTACATGCTGGCATCGATCTGGTGATCTGGCTGCATTCTTTGCTCATGAAAATCAACCAAGCTCATCGTCCTTGACTGCATTGGGGGCGTTGAGATCTTGTACCAAATTGGATCTAGTGAAATGCCTTTTGAATACCAGTCAAAAAGGTTCTGTAGTAAATGCACCACCTGTAGATGAAAAAATACGTGATGGGTTAAGCCCCCCCCCCCCAAAAAAAAAAAAAAAATGGCCACACAATTACATTTCAAGATTATGTAGACAGTGTCTTTCCTCCCTTCCTCAAGAACGAACTAGCGTCTGTGCTATACGCATAGACATCATCTGGGATAAGTACTACCCAATAAGTCTTTAAATGCAGATGGGTGCCTGTGTGGACCATTCTTACAATTGCTGCTGAAGAATGTACGGAGTTAGTACGATGCAGGTGCAAGAAAGGATGTGGAGGATGATGCAAGTGTATCAAACTTTAATGAAAGTAGCCTACACAGCTCTGCCAGTGCGTCGCACTTTTTGAACTTAAAGGGGCTATTGACCCCAAAAAAATATTTTTAACGCCTAATCTGTGGCATAGGGGTTACTACACTAAAATGACCGTTTAAAAACTTATATCTTGTAACTGTGATTTGATACCAAATTTTCAAATATTTTATCCAGAAAAAAGCGAAAATTGGCGTTTTGAAAAATTTCTTAAATCGGCTTTAACCTTCACCTTTTGTATTCCTCATAGATACTTAGAGCATCATAACAATCTATAATGGCCCTTTGTAACATCGTGTCTTGAAACTGGGCACAAATATACTCTCAAACTCGCGAAAAAAATGCATTTCAAAATCACACCTCTTCTTGGTTATCTGCATATTTTGACTGAAATACTTGCCCAAATTACAAAATAAAATACAGCGGATTTACAGAAAAGGCTGTAGAGTACGTCAATAATGGCCAATATTTTTTTGGATCAAAATCCTCCAAGGTCACAAGGCATAAAATCGTCCCTATGTTATTTCTTATGGGAGACTTTTGTCCATGGTAACCTAGCTCGAAAAATACTAAGTTTGACAATTTTTTGGAGGTCAATGGTGGACCCAATAATGTTCCTGTTAATTTCTGAATTCATAACAAGCTGGCCTGATTGAAAAATATTTTTTTAGTTTAGCGTTTGAATACCCCTTTAAGTGAAAAAAATCAAAACCCTTACAAATTTGGTTAACTGCATAACTGATTAATAAAGTACTATAATCAACAACGGGTGAATTGCTACTTTCCTTTTAATGAATGTTAATCTAAAAGGTTTATTGGATGAGCGTAGCGAGCGAAGCGAAGATTCCATTTCACTACACTGGAGAAAAAAATCCGGAATGTTTTTTTTTTCTTTTTTTTTGTATTTTTGTGTGTTCGTTAACACGATTCCGGCTAAACCGATACTCCAATTTCAATGAAATTTTCTGGAGACCTTTGAAATCTCTGAACTTAGAACTGCACGGTTCAAAAAATTGATCGAAAAATTATTTCTCATGAAAATTGCAATTTTACGATTTTTTTCGATTTTCTTGTTTTTCTCTGTTTGTATTTTTGTGTGTTTGTTAACACGATTCCGGCTAAACCGATACTCCAATTGTGATAAATTTTCTGGAGGCCTTCAAAATCTCTGGACTTAGAACTGCCACCTTTTTGGGCGCGATCGAAAACTTATTTCTCATGAAAATCGCAATTTTACGATTTTTTTCGTTTTTATTTTTTGTTTTTGTTTGTATTTTTGTGTGTTTGTTAACACGATTCCGGCTAAACCGATATACTCCGATTGTGATGAAATTATCTGGAGGCCTTCAAAATCTCTGGACTTAGAACTGCCACCTTTTTGGGCGCGATCGAAAACTTATTTCTCATAAAATCGCAATTTTACGATTTTTTTCGTTTTTATTTTTTGTTTTTGTTTGTATTTTTGTGTGTTTGTTAACACGATTCCGGCTAAACCGATACTCCAATTGCGATGAAATTTTATGGAGGCCTTCGAAATCTCTGAACTTAAACCTGACACGTTTTTGGGTACAATCGAAGAAATATTTCTCATGAATATCGTACTTTTACGATTTTTTTAAAATTTTTAGTGCGATATTTTCGTGACATTCGGGCCGATTCTGACCAGACGGGTGGGGCTACAACGTTCATATTTTACATGAACATTAAGGTTATGGTGATGTATTGTTTTCTGAAAGAAAATTTTGAAAAAGTTAGCTAGAATCTATGGAATAAAGGTTTTAAGATGAGTTTTTTTTAGGTTTATAATAACATTTAACAAGTTACAATAGAAACTTGACAACAATCACCTACAATGCATTTAAGAAACACTTGCAAAGGAAAAGTGGTCCTACGCAAACTAAAAACTGACAAAAACGCTCATCCATCAACGCGGCGAGACTTAAGCGTTTTCCTAGTTACCATAACGATCAACCAGGAACTTGGAACTTCTTTTAAAATAATATATTCTTTGTAAACACGTTAAAAAACGACACAAAGTGAAAGTATAGTAAAGAGGGTTAATGGTATAAAACTGCTCATCCATCAACGCGACAGTAAAAAGCGTTCACAATGCAGCCTAATATCATATTGATCTATACTTACATGTTGAGTGCATTTAATAAATAAACGTGTTAATATATCACATGCATTTGGATGTGCTAAACGTATACATTATGCAGTCATGCTGAAACAGTTATCAAGGTCAAATAAAGGACGATAAAGTTCACAGGTCAACGTGGCATGTTGAAAATTATTTCATATTATTCTACTTCATCTAAGCTTTAAATAGAGTGGTCACACGACTATGTTTAACCATTTATCAAATAGGTCAATTACTCAGGTCATTATGTCAACATGTCATTATGACCAAACTAGGGGTCGCTAGGCATATTTTTAGCACCATCATTTTTTTTTTGAAGATTTTGGAAAGTACTTTAACGTAGAAATCCAAAATTAAACCAAGGGTGTCATCAATAAAAATTTAATTCAAAATGTTCAACCCCCAAAATTAAAACCCCAATCATCCCTTAACTATGAAGAAATCCGCAATTCCCCGTTGCCAGAATGTGTAGCCTAATGTTACCCCTATTTGGTAAAAATTTCAAGTTTCTATCAACAAACACCGAATTGTTTTGCTAATCAACCCTTCAAACCAGCAGGGGTAGGCAACATGCAATAACGGGTGCCTGCACGGGATATCACGATGGCTCCAAGTCAAAATTAGTAGCGTATGGTCCCTAGAAGTGCCTTGCTTGTATCAAAAAATGCAAGGTATGCACCAAATATATCCCTTAACATCCGGACTAAAACGGCATAAGCGATCTTGATGAAAATTGGAGGGGACCTTCGAAATCTCTGAACTTAGACCTGCCACACCCTATTTTCGTGACATTTCGGGCGATTCTGACCAATCGGGTGGGGCTACAACGTTCATATTTTACATGTACATTAAGGTAATGGTTAGTATTGCTTTTTGAAAGAAAAAGTTGAAAAAGTTATCCAGAATCCATAGAATAAAGGTTTTAATATGAGTTTTTTGAGGTTTATAATAACAATTGACGACTTGAATTGTACCCGCCTCCTGACGTCACGAGGCAACATGGCGGAATTAGTTGGTATAAATCCTCATTTCGCAAGTTGACGCCTGCTTCACGGCGCAACACTTATCTAACTTTTATTCTATTCATTATTTGGACAATATTTAAATGAATAATATTTAGCAAATATATCATTCTTTGTAATAGCGATTATTTCGATTTTTAACACAGTCGTTAGCTTGTTATAACAATGTACGCATCATACATGTGAAAATTATCAATGACTAAAGTTTTCTCAATAATTTATTTGACAAAAAACTACTGATCGGATTTCGACAAGACCTCTTTAAAAATATGTATCAGACTGTTTAGACAAGAAATAAACTAACTTTCTAGATAGAAAGTGCACTGAACGAAACTTTGCAGCATAGAGTAATATGCAGGGTATGTGTTTTTATCTAAAATACGCACTCTTGACGTGCGGATGAGCCGCGAAAAAGTGCACGCTGCATATTACTCTATGCTGTAAATTTTCGTTCAGTGCATTTTCTATCTAGAAAGTTAGTATATTTCTTGTCTAAACAGTCTGATGCATTTTTACAAAGAATTCTTGTCGAAATCCGATCAGTAGTTTTTTGTCAAATTAATTAATGAGAAAACTTAAGTCATTGATAATTTTCACTTGTGTGATGCGTACATTGTTATAGCAAGCTAACAACTTTGTCAAAAAAATCGAAATAATCGCTATTACAAGGAATGATATGTTTGCTAAACATTATTCATTTAAGTATTGTCCAAATAATGAATAGAATAAAAGTTAGAGCGTGATAAGTGATGCGCCGTTCAGCAGGCGCCAACTTGCGAAATGAGGATTTATACCAAATACTAGTCACGTGACCTATCGATCGTTTTAAGCTCCGCCCATTTCGAGTCGTCAATTACCAAGTAACAATAGAAACTTGACAACAATCACCTACAATGCTTTCACAAAGCACTTGCAAAGGAAAAGTGATCCCACGCAAACTTAAAACTTACAAAAATGCTCATCCATCAACGCGGCGGGACTTTAGCGTTTTCCTAGTATCTAAGAAAACATTTAAAATGCATAAAATGTAATATTTTTGATGCTCTAATGAATTTTATGTAATTATTGTGTCTGAATATTTTTCCAGTCAAATTTTCACCAGAATAAAGTTTAGTGTGTGGTGGGTAGGGGGTGGGGAGGGGACAGGAGGAGGAGGAATTTCTTTGGGGGGAGGTCACACTTTTTGTGCAAATTTTGAGAATAAGGGGGGAGGGGTCAGGTCTAGGTTGGTCGAAAATTGAGTGGCATCATTAATGGACAGCCTCGATACAAAACCTTTATATTATATACATTTAAATCGTCGATTAAATTTTGAAATTCCATCCGCATGGAGTAATTTGATACACACCTATTTATAAAGTGAACAGCTTACTGATGTTTACTAGTAAATTTTTAAAACCGTTCAAATAGTTGCCAGTCTCTTCACTCCGCGGAACCTGAGCGTAGCATATATACGACCGGCCGGTCCTCTCACCTCGAGGGGGACCGACGCTTTAGAGTCAACCAAACAGTAATATAATGATGATGATCTAAAACATTTGAAACAAACACCCTTCACCTCTTAAAGCAACTTCGTCCTCCTTTTGACTTCTTTTACACAATATCATCAGACAGAATGAGTTATTAATAATTAGTGTTATTGGATGAGCGAAGCGAAGAAGAATTTCACTGACCCCCCAAAAAATTTAATTCGGGTGTTTTTTTGTCTGTTTGTTTTTTTGTCTCTTTGTTAACTCTCTACCAGGCAAACGGTATATCCGATCTTGATGAAAATTGAAGGGGACCTTCGAAATCTCTGAATTTAGAGGTGAATTGTTTTTGGGTACAATCGAAGAAATATTTCTCATGAATATCGTACTTTTACGATTTTTGTCGATTTTTAGTGCGATATTTTCGTGATATTTGGCTCGCGACCGGGCAAACGGCTACTCCGATCTTGATGAAACTTTATGGGAACGTTTGAAATCATTAAAATTAAAGATGTTGTGCTTAACCTCCTCAGACCCAGAATTTATTTTTTTGCGAATTTATAAAAACAAATGACATTTTCTGGTTGAAAAAATAAATTAAAAAAAAAAAAAAAATACTGAGCAAAAATCCCTTGACCCAATTAGCCAAAACGCTGTGTCTCCTATAGGCGACATTGGGTCTCAAATATATGAAACAATTATTTGACAACAATGTAGTTTGTTAGTTAATACCCTAAAATTTCAATGAATTTTTGCTTCTCTTTATTTGTAGGTCTATTCTCTTTTATTGCTGTTATTGTTATTCACACAATTTAAAAAAATATATACATAATAAAAATAAAAAAATTCAATAAATTTAAAAAATAACAAAAAATAACAACATTTCTTTGTTAATGGTTGTTTCAAGCATGGATTTTATAAGTTGGTGATAGCCTAAATAAATTTAACTTTAAAAAATTATAAAAACATAAGCTAGGCATGAGATACATGTTTATTAAAATTTAATATTAGTTTTGATATTAATTTTATTGATAAAAAGTGTAAAAAACATAAAAATGTTTTAAATTTAAATTTACTTACTTACTTGCTCGTGTAATCACCGTTCTTACTCAGAAAAAACAAATGAAAAATAAAAGTATGAAATTTTGAGTTTTATAAGTATTCCAACAGTTGAGACCCAATGTCGCCTATGGGAGACATAGGAATAATTTGCATTGTTGGCATTGTTGTATTCTCAACAGAGTAAAAAACCCGATTGCATATTGTTAACACAATGTTCTAGTATTGAAATAATGTTTGTATCATTCAATTTGACAGCAACTAGAATTAATTACAGCATAATTACCATTCCACGGCCATCTTGAATACAATTTCATAAAAATAGGCCTAATCAGGTGAAGATAACAGGTTGGACCATTTGAAACTATAGTTACCATCTGTTGGCAACAAAATTAACTAATCTAGTGCCTGGCTCGGATCTCTAGATCAACCATTTAATTATTTTCTGATGCCCTATTTAGTGTCTCTCATATGGGACGCTGGGTCTGAGGAGGGACATTTGAAGAAATATTTCTCATAGGAATCATACTTTTACGATTTTTTTCTCGATTTTTTCGTGATGTTTGAGCCAATTATGACCAAACCAAACGGGTGGGGCTACAACGTTCAAATTTTATATGGACATTAAGGTTATGGTGATGTAGTACCTGTTGAATGAAAAAGTCGAAAAGAGTAAACCAGAATCCATATAATTAAAAGTTTTAATATAAGTTTTTTGAGGTAAATAATAATAATTAACAAGTAACTGTAGAAACATGACCACAATCAACTACAATGCGTACAAAAAGCAAGTCTTTGGGCCTCCAGATATTTGACATTCTATTACCATAGCATGTAGTACTACTAAAAATGATTTTGCAATGGAACTTAAAAGTAAAGAGATCCCACTTACACTAAAAACTTAAAAAAGCTCATCCATCAACGCGACTAAAAAAAGCGTTTGCGAAGCTTCCTTATTATATAATATTATTGGTGTTTACTACGAAAAATATACTAGCAGACTTTCAGGCGCACTTGTCAATTCTCGAGGTCACCTGAACAACTACTGGTTCAGCCACTAGTTCTGCTTGACTACTTGGCATTTTACTTTTAAAAGTTACAAAGAAATTGTTTTTGCTTATGGTATCCCACCGCTACCACCAATTTGATGCTTATTAACTTTTAATATGTATTTCATTATAATTACAACACTCAAGGAGACACCATTTTGTAACAACATCCATATCTTCATCAACAACTGTAAACACTATGGTTGTCATTACTTTTACATGTGTACCGTCTAGTGTATTTCAATACAACATTAACTAACATATTATCATAATAACAATTAATGCATAATAATTATTGTACATCTTATGATGATGATAACCATGATGAATGATGAACCCTCAATGAAGCAATGGTTTGCCTCCAGGCGCGGCTTGTACATCTAATGATGATGATAACCATGATGAATGATGAACCCTCAATGAAGCAATGGTTTGCCTCCAGGCGCGGCTTGTACATCAGCGACGTCCCCTTGCACGACGCCACGCGGGATCTGGTGCTCATGTCGGAGCAGTTCGAGGCAGACTACAAGCTCACAAGGAACCTTGAGCTCCTCACCGACAAGCTGCAACAGACATACCGCGAGCTGGAGGGAGAGAAGCAGAAGACAGACAGGTGAGAGTTTTGTTAACCTATTGACTCAAATCTGAGATTTGTATAGCTTTAAGGGGACACTATAGTGAAAATGAAAAAAATCTACAAGTATGAATCAACAAATCTGAAATTGGGATGCGATATATTTGCTATATCATATTTGCATATGGTTTAATTATTTTTATTTTTGGACAATATTTTGCAAGGTATTTAATTAAAATGTCATATTTTTGCCGTACTGTGATGAGAGCAGGTAACTTCTAAAAATAAAATGCACTTGCATCTGGTTATAACTAAGAAAACTGTGTATGCATATTCTAAAACAAAACAAAATTAAATCTCAGGAGACAGATTTGAAAATATATTATATGAAATGAAATATATCGTTTTTCATGGGGCTTTTTGCCGCGAATAATTTATTAAAGAAGGCCTCCACCGCGGATACACATGATATCTAAAACTTAACGGAAATAAAAACGTGTTATATAAGTTATTAAAAAACTTATTTTTATCGTAACGTTTCAATAGACTTGGCTTTCATTCTCAAGAAGACATGACATAAAAACAAGGCATCAGCAACACAATAAAAAACATAAACATAAACATAAACATAGTGTGGCTCGTTGGTCTTGTGGTTAGCGTATCTGCTTCCAATGCAGATGGTCCAGGGTTCGATTCCCGCTAAAGTCAGAATTTTTTAACTTCTGATTTGGACTTAAGTCCATCAGTTCTTGTCTTAGGAGTTTGTAAACGGTGACTTTGGAGCCGTCCTAGCAACGAAGCACATAATAAATTCAGAGTTGTTCTAAATCGGCCTTGTTGATTCTGGCGTTGATCCGCGGGTGTTCGCACTGTCCATACCACTGATTGCTATATTTCCTATTAAAAATATCGATCTTTGGTTGGTTATCGCTCACTCGTCGATTGCGTTGGGGCCTACAGGGTTGGCTTGGTCGCTTTGATTTAAAGTCCCCCACTGAAAATCAGTTATATAACTGAGATGGATAGACTCAAAATACAATTTATTTATTTATTTTTTATTTTTTTTATTTATTTATTTATTTATTATTAAACAAGTCAAACTGCCTTACAAAGACAAACTAGGTAGAAAATAATTCAGCCGCAGTGAAAGCTTAGTAACCATGTCATGTCATTTCTAGTAATCCTTCTCACAGGCTAATTCGACATGTCTGAGCTAGAATCTCTGGAACTTATTGGACCCAATGTTTGACTTGTTATCATTATCCTTGTCGTAGGACTCTGGTTTACAACTGTTGGCGTGATTCTGGGAACATGTATATTGTATATCCAGCGCAGAGTCTTGATGACTTGTTGTACGTGTCTCGTGCACCAACCTACTTACCAAAAAAACAGGCTTCAAAAATTGGCCTAGACGTTTGCCATCGTTTCGCTTGTTCAGGTTAAGAGAGCGTTTTTCAATTCTACTGCCTCTCTGACGATAGGGCGATGGAAAGAAGAAGAAGAGAGAAGAGAAGAAAGAAACCTCATTCCATTAAAGTCTATCAAGTATTTTTCAAGTTTTTTTCAAGTGTTTGTATTTTCTTCACATGTTCTGCCAAAGCAGATGTGGTTTCCAACTTGTTGACTGCAAGCTTTTGATGTTTTGTGTGTTCATTTTGTTGTTGTTGACTCTTGTACGTTGCTAATATTATTCAATTTTATTCTTATTTCATAATTATTTTTTTCTAGTGGATTAGTGTTCATTTGATTTTTGTTTGTCACAATGGGGGGGAATGTGTAAACCCATGTTAGACGTACATTTAAGGAGACAAAAAGGCCGAAAAACTCTCACAAAAGCGCGCAAAAAGTATCATACTTAATTTTTTCCCCAATATTCTGAAGAAAGTATGTGCATGACACCCTCGTAAGCTCATGTGGTTGGCGCCGATCTGAAGTATGTGACACAGTCGAAGGCTCATATTGTTGGCGCCGATATGAAGCATATGACACCCTCGTAGGCTCATATTGTTGGCGCCGATCTGAAGTATGTGACACCCCAGTAAGGCGCACATAGTTATTCGAGTTATTCATTTATCTTCTCTCGCCGTCTCGAAACACACTTTTTGCATTAATGCATTCTTTGTTAAGCAACAACTCAACGTCGTTATTGTAACGACCACTTGCTAATTATACATCACACCAGAATCGCCACCTCACTCTCATCTCAACGTTCAGTCATAGTTCCGGTCCCTGTGTTGGCAATGATGTGATGGGCATTGTTACTGAATAACAACCCGGGCGTAGTCCCTAGGGATGAGCGTCGGGCCTTCATTAGTGTGTACACACAGCATCTCATGTATACTAATGGCGAGGTGGGACCATGCCTCCTGGACCACATGAGGTGTCTTCTCGAGATTGAGCTCGCATTGCAAATTGTCATCGTGCTTAATGTTAAGAATACAATTCTTGAGATTAATTATTCATGCAGCGGCAGACAAAATAATTTGTTTACTCTTATGGTATACTCTTATTATTCATTTCATCAATTAATTGTGAAGTCAGTTACGAGTTTTGAGAATCGCATTAAAAATCTCTCAGCTACTAAAAAAACTTGCACAAGAATAACAAATCTATTGCTAAACTTTAAACAATGCATAACCAACCTGTCGTTTTCATCATTTATTAATAAGATTTATATTTGAAAGATACGAATCGCTATCATACATTTGTATTAACAACAATAAACTTAAGATCATGATGTTTTTTGGACTATACACTACTCAAAATAAAACAAAGATTACAATATTTCAAAGGTTAATCAACCTCCTTCATCAGGTTTTTAATGACAGTTGAAACAAGACAACAGAATGGGCTTTAAAACAAACAAACGATGATATACATCTATGATATATTAACAAAAAACTGATGAAGGAGGTTGATTAACCTTTGAAATATTGTAATCTTTGTTTTATTTTGAGTAGTGTATAGTCCAAAAAACATCATGATCTTAAACCTGACCTACTCTAAAATTGTTTCACCTTTGTAATAACAATAAGCTTGATTTAGACATGCACTTATAGCTGGAGATATTAAATATATTAATTAGAAAGTCTGGCAAAACAAAATGACTATATAGCTACAACTATATATAGCTGTTTGACTATCAAAAATGCAAAGGACAGAAATCAATTTCAATCTACAAAGGAAAATAACAGTGATGGAAATGATGTCGAATAATGCTAGATAGCTACACATCCATTGCAAACATATAGGGTGCACTTTTAAATCTTTTTTTAAAAATCTCTTTGACGATAGGGAATCTTCATACCAGGACTGTAAAATATGTTACTAATAATAGCTGTAATATTAGCACGCTTTTTGGTGTGAGTTTCATATTAAAATTTAAAGTACAACATCTTATCTTATGGCTTTCCACCTGATGACAACAACAACAACAACAACAACAACAACAAACAACATGCGACGTCAGCTTGAGGTATAGCAGTTTGGTTGCTGCCTCCTCGCGATCATCCAAGCCTTAATCTCGGTACTTTGCGCTTTGAGCACTCATAGAACCCACATAATAATATTGTATTTGAAATTATCTTATAGCGAAGTATATAAAATCATATGTAATACAAGTACATAAAAAATATGCTATTTCGCAGACTTTAACGGATTGAATATGCGCACATTGTATTTTCGGGTTATAGTCCATGTAGATTTATTTTATTAGTTACAACGTTTCGGGCAGGTCTCCCTGCCCATCTTCAAGGAAATAAAAACTTAAAACAATATTAAAAACAAACAAAACCTTACTGAATAACAAACACTGCAACTGGATACATAGACAAAACAAAACAAAAAAGCTGAGAAATACAGTACTCCTGTCAAATATATCCACTGATTTTAAAAACTGTGAAGACACCAGTACATCCTATTACTGTTTAGATGACCTCAACACACGAGTTGTTGGCTTAAGGGGTTCTTGTTGAGTCTTCCTTGGACACGCCAGTACTATTTATAACTCCATGCTTGGACTACGTTGGAACTAATAAAATAAAAACCACATGCACTACCCGAAAATATAATGTGCGCACACATATATATATAAAACAAAGGACGATTTTCTTATTATAAGTTATTTCTATCATTGGTTTGGTAAAGTGTGGGAGGTTAGTTAGTGACAAATAAAGTATATTGCAGTAAAACCTAAAAGATTTCTTTACCTCTGTGAATTCATTATTTTTCAACACATAACGAGCAAAATAGTGTAATCCCTCGAGCTTGAAGATAGAGCGCCGTGAAAGTAGAATTTTCTTAATAATGACAACCAACTATGAGTCACAGACCACCCACCAATATAAAAACCACTCGAGATTACAGTTTTCTTGCAGACAGCCATATAATAGTATTGTGAGATCAATGAAAAAAGATTGTAATGTGATGGTAATTAAGATTTTTATTTGAAAAATAATTATTTAAATGCATTATTGAAATACAAATCGCATCGATTATTATTTTATTATATTTGAATATTTTTCTTACATTTAATTGTTTTAACAAAACTACATAGCTGTCAGCAATCAGTTTTTAGATATTTTGCACCGTTTTCGAGATATCGCAAAAAAAACTGTAATTCTGCATGGTTTTAATATTGGCTGTGGTGGTCCTTAGTGTGTTAGTGACCAGTATTTCTACAAGTGCCATTGTATTGTGTGTCCATGCAGCCTGCTGTACTCGGTGCTGCCCATCAGCGTCGCGACGGAGCTGCGTCACCAGCGGCCGGTGCCCGCGCGCCGCTACGACTGCGTCACGCTCCTCTTCTCTGGTATCGTGGGTTTCAGCGACTACTGCGCCGCCAACACCGACTCTCGCGGGGCGATGAAGATCGTGCAGATGTTGAACCAGCTCTACACGGCGTTCGACGTACTCACCGACCCCAAGAAGAACGCTGACGTCTACAAGGTGAGATGTCACTCGGCCTCCGCCTGCATGGGGTCGAACATGCGTATTTCGCTTAGTCGGTGGCCCTAAATAATATTGCCTGTCATAAATATTTAATGTAATATGCACCTCAGGAGTGAGTTCATTATTATTGTTGATATACTCTCAACATAATGCAATTCATGTGTCAAGTCGAAATGCTAACTCCTTGGATGCTACTCTATACCAAAGTCACCTGAATTTTACCAAATTGTAAATTTATTATTGTTTTGCATATCCTGGACCAACCTATGGTAAAGAATACATTATCCCCACAAATACAAAAATTTGTAAGAAAAAAAAAAGGCAGCCAAGGTCTCCTTCAAAAGACTTCGGCTGTGAATGCTGTTATATATAGAAGTTGAGCCAAGCATTTCATTCTTTCTCCCTAGTTTTGCATTGAAAAGAAGAAAGATCATTTCGCCTGTTGACGAGCGCCAAGCCAACCATTTTCGTGAAAAAAAATGTTTTTTATGATTTTGAGTTATAAATTTTTACTTTATTTTCTACAAAAATGGTATGGCTTGGCGCTCGTCAACAGGCGGAACGATCTCACTTCTTTTCAATGCGAATCTAGGGACAAAGAATGAAAAGCTTGGCTCAACTACTATTATTATCTCACAGCATTCACAGCTGAAGACTTTTGAAGGAGAGCTTGGTTGCCGTTTTTTTCACAAATTTTTGTATTTGTGGGGGTATTACATCTTTTTTATGTTTGTTTCCTATCAAGGCGTGAATGATGGATTTTGATTAAATTTGTTAGGTTTAGAGTTGTTTTTTGACATCTTTGAGCCAATGGTCCCCCCAAATTTTCCCCCTTGTGTTTTAAGCGCTAGATATTTAAAATGGTTAAGAGCATGATTAATTGTAAGCTTGTACAAATTACTAAGCCTGAGTAATTACGCGTTTTGATTTTCAGTTCGATTTTCCCCGGTCCCTATTGCCCGGGTTTGGTTTTGATAGCTAAAGTGATTGCGCATGAGGGACATCTAAGTGTAGCCCAAGTTTCAAAGTTCTAAGATGAACCGTTTTCTCTGTATAGCGTCTTATTTATAAGAGTACGGAATTACCTAGGATTTGATAATTTTGATTTTCTCCGGTACCAGTTACCCAATTTTGCTTTCCATATTCAAAAGTGATAAAAAAAAATGAGAGATATCAAAGTGTATTCCACGTTTGGAACTTCTCAGTTGTAGCGTTTTCTTTGAATGATTCATTTTTTAAAGTTCAGATATGTTTTTTTGTCATTTTTGGGCCCATGGTCCTCCCCAAATTTAACCCCTTGTGTTTTGGACGCTAGATATTTATAATGGTTAAGAGCATGTTGCATTTCAAGTTTGTAAAATTACCACGCCTTAGTAAATACGTGTTTTGATTATCATCCAAAGTTTGATTATCTCCGGTCCCTGTAACCCGATTTTGGTTTTGAAAGCAAAAGGCACTGCGTCTGAGGTACACCTAAGTGTGGTCCAAGTTTCATTCTTCTTAGATTTACTGTTTTCTCTGAAGGTCTCAATATAGCTCCGCAGAGAATTAGGTAGCTAACTAGCTAGCTAACTAGTAGCCAGATAGCCAGCCAACCGGAAGGTTTTCGACATATCAGGTCAAATACCGAGTTTCAAGATTGTAACCCTTTCGAGGCGGCGTGTGCAGATACCTGAAAACCTCCCAACTCGGGTAGCTGTATACAGGACCGCTAGTTCGTCGTCGCCTAAGCCGTCGCATGCGCTTGGCTGCGGGCGACGACCGTCGCCCTAGATAGGACTGACCAATTTTTAACAACAGCATTCAATTCATAAATAAATAAATAAATACAATTTTATAAAAAATGATTTCGTTTGATTGGTTGATTCTTCTGAAGGTTGAGACGGTGGGAGACAAGTACATGGCAGTGAGTGGCTTGCCAGAACCGTGCGATACTCATGCGCGCAGTATCGGCCGCCTCGCCCTGGATATGATGGATCTGGGAAGAGAGGTGCAGGTGGATGGGGAGCCGGTGGTAAGTGAGAATGCATGGCATGCGTACTGTAATATGGTTGTTTGAATCTAAAGCCATCAGCGCTTCCTAGATCCTATGTGTAATGAGCCTAAGTAACGAGCCTATGTACGACGCCTGATGGCCAACTAATAAAGGTAACCTTCACACGCAGACCTATTTATTAATACTAGCCTTCCACGCATCATATTACATGGTGTCAAGTGTTTTATTGGAATGCTAATAAAGGTTTTAAAGGATATTATAAATGAGAGGGAGGGCCAGGAGATCGTAGGCGAAACCTAGGGCAATCAAAAGGCAAACCTAACCTCACAATGTCAGATCCTGAAAACGTGGTGGGCCAAGGCCTAAGCTAGTTTTGGCCGAGCGCTTCATTTCATGTCGAAACACCGAAAGCATTTAAAGTCCAGAAGAGTGGCCAAAATGGATCAGGCGTTTTGAGAGGTTTGGAAGAGCCTCAGGTCTGAGCAATCAGAGTCGGAGTCCCCAGCACCAAGTAAATGCTCTGATATTCACGATGGGGGACGAGGCAGAGGAGGACTATAACAACTACTTTAAAGTTGTGCAGTGTATGGAGAGCCATTTTGTAACGCGATTAAACGTCATCTATGAGATGGCTCGGTTCTACAGACGCTGCCAACAAGTAGGAAAGAGCGTAGAAACATTTGTAATAGACTTGCATGCACTAGCAAAATATTGCGAATATGGTCAACTGACCGAAGAACGAGTAGTTATAGGAATATTAAACAGCAAACTGTCGGAAATCCTCCATATGGATCCCGCGCTGACTTTAGAGAAAGAAGGCAGCAGCAAAAGTCAGGGCCAGCAAAACTATAAGAAAACAACAAGGCATTGTTAGACAGGAAAAAGCAGACCTAGATACCAATCAGGTTGATGTGGTTAGGAATCATAACAAAGGGGAAGAAATTTTTCTGGACTAATCAAGGCAGGCCTTGGCCTAGGCCTAAAACATCAGAATCGTCGTGTCCCAAATGCGGTAAAGAACCTCACCATGTAGATAAAAATGTCCTGCGATAAAATCAACTTCCAATAAATTTATGAAAGTAGGTCATTGGGCAGCGGCATGCCGGTCTAAGAAAATTGCAGAGGTGGAGGAGGGGGGTCAGTCCAATCCGAGGAGGAAGGGCCAGACTTTCTGCTATCGGTGAATAGCACTAATAAGTCTTAACAGCTAAACGCTGTGGGACAAAAACATAACAATGCATGGTTTGAGAATTTGAAAATAAATGACGTGAAGGTAAAATTCAAAATTGATACGAGGGCAGATGTAAGTATCAGTCCACTACCAGAAGTGGTATTGAACAAACTTACATCAGGTAATGGTACCAAACTAAGAGAGACTGACAAACTGCTTTTTGGCCCAGGTAAAAGTCCTTTAACTGTTTTAGGACGGGTAAAAGCTATGGTAGTTTGGGTAAAACCAGTTAAAAATCTTTATGTCATGGAGGGTGCTCAGGAACCACATCTAGGACGTCCTGCGATTCAGGACCAAGGAAAGCTGGCATGGTTGAATGGCATAGGCCTAAGGGACGTAGAACCGATGGGAAATGTGGTAGACCATCACCTTTTCGAAGGCCTCGGAAAGCTGCAAGGGGAAAGTCATATAAAACTTTAACCAAATACGGAGCCTTGAAGAAGAAGTCGTGCCTCGAAGAATCCCTTTGTCTCTTCGTAGACAGCTTAAAACGGAGTTGGAAAAAATTATTCTTTAGAGATTCATATCCCCCATTGAAGACTCAACACCGTGGTGTGCCGGTATGATAGTCATTACCAAGAAATCGGGTGAGCTACGTAGCCTATTGTGTAGACGACCCAACTAAACTGGTGTGTTCTTAGGGAACAATACAAACTGCCATCAGTGGACGAGTCGTTAGGGGAACTAGAAGGGGCCAAGATATTCTCTAAACTTGACGCCAGCTCAGAGTTCTGGCAGGTGCCTTTATCGAAGAACTCTGCTCCCCTGACAACGTTCATAACACCGTTCGGCCGGTTCTTCTTCAACAGGCTACCATTTGGCATCAGCAGTGCCCTGAGCATTTCTCGCGACGTATGTCACAAATCCTGGAAAGCTGCAAAGGAACCAACTGTCAAATAAACGATATTTTGTTCTTCGGCGCAACGAAGAGCGAGCATGATATCAGGTTAGGTAAGGTCCTAGGAAGGTTGACGAAGGCTAACATCACCCTAAACAAAAAAAATTAATGTTCGGGGAAGACCAGGTCAAGTTTCTAGGAAACGAGATATCCAGGACGGTATAAAAGTAGACGAAGACAAAGTGCAAGCCACTAAAGAATTGAATAACCCTGCAGATGTGTCAGAGCTGTGAAGATCTTCGGAATGGTCAACCAGCCAGTTAAGTTTATGCCCAATCTTGCAGAGGAAAATCAAACTCTAAGAAAGTTATTGAAAAAATATAATGAATTCTTATATACTCCCGTTCACACAAAGACATTCGAGGGCATAAAAGACATGCTTACGAAAACTCTCGTGTTGGCAATGTATGATACTAGCACCTGCCAACTAGAGTTTGTGTGGACGCATCATCATATGGGTTGGGGGCTGTGCTACAGCAACAGCAAAACGGTATGTGGAAGCCAGTGTTATACGCTTCTGAGTCGATGAGCGAAACGGAGCGCCGTTATGCGCAAATAGAAAAGAGGCTTTATCAATAACAATGGGCGTGTGAAAAGTTTACTCAGTTTGTTAATGGACTGGACTTTGTTATCCACACGGACCACAAAATACTTGTGCTAGTGCCAATCATTCTTGGCAACAAACCCATCAGTGAGCTTTCAACGAGCCTGCAGCTCTTCCGGATGAGACTTTTGCGGTACATGTTCACAATTGAACTTGTGCCAGGAAAGCATATTTTCTAATTCCCTGTCATGTGCTCAACACCAGAAGGGAATCTGAGAAGAAGACATTTTGTTCCAGAAAGACACGGAACTGTTCCTACAAGAAGTTCTCCGAGAAATCCCGACAACCGATCAAAGACTCGAGGAGATCAAGCAGGCGCAAATGAAGGAGAAGAAATCTAAAGGCTGGAAGAATATTTACCAAGAGGCTGGCCCAACAAGAGAAACGTCGACCCAACATTACTGGAGGGTGCAAGGGGACCTTGCAGTCCACGACAAGATCCACTTCATGGGACTTCGAGTAGTTATTCCGAAGAGTCTGTGAAGGGAAATTCTTACCCGTCTCCAAGAAGGTCACATGAGAGTTACCAATACTCAACGACGAGCGGAAGAAACCATCTACTGGCCTAACGTAAATGAAGATATTCGAGCGATGATCAAAATTTGTTCAAACTGCATCGAGTAACGTAGAAAGAAGCCAGAGCCATTGATGCCAACCCCGTTCCCTAAAACCCCCTGAGAAAAGGTAGGTAGGAATTGATTTCTGTGAAGTAGGCGGGAAGAAAATCTTGGTAGTTGAAGGCTATTTCTCGAGATTCCCCAAGTTTGTCCAAATGGAGAAAGCCTCAAGCTCACTCGTATTCTCGCGACTTTAAATCAATATTCACCCGACACAGGATACTCAAAACGATTAGGTCGGACGGAGGACCACCTTTCAGTATCCCCGAGTTTGCTGTATTTTCAAGAGCTGACTTGTTGCACCATGAGAAAAGCAGCCCGACGCACGCGCAAACCAATGGCCTAGCGGAACCGGCTGTAAAAGCGGTAAAGAGTATACTGAAGAAATCTGATGACATCCACTTGGGTATCCTTAACTATAGGAATACTCCTCTCGGATGTGGATTCAGCCCAGCACAACTATGCATGGGAAGAAACCATCATGCAACCCTGCCAAGCTCACCTCTTCATCTGAAGCCTCAATGGCCAAACCTCGAAGATATGGCGAAGAGAGAAGAGAGTATAAAAATGAAACATAAGCAACATTATGAAGCGAGACACAAAACAAGAGAACTACCGAAGGTACAGGTCGGTGATCGTGTCTGGATGCAAGATAAACGAGCTTATGGAGATGTTGTAGGTATCGGTCCCGAGCCTCGATCCCTGCAGGTGGAAACACCATCGGGGATACGGGAACGCCTGAATAACGCCGAATGGAATAACGCCGAATCGATCGTGTGTAGTGTACTTGCCAATTTTCCTCTTAACCTTTCTTTTCCAACACAAAAGAGTAGCGTGGTACGTACACTACACATGATCGATTCGGCGTTGTTCCATTCGGCGTTATTCAGCGTCCCCGGGGATACTACGACGAAACCGAGCGCATTTGATTCCTGCTCCTCTCCAGGAGATAACACCAGAGCTTCCTACAAGGGAATCTCTTCGAGTCCTAGCACAAGGAGTGCAAGGTCCATCTCGAAGGTGCCATTGCCAGTCCCACTTCGGAGGTCGCCTTGACCAGGTCCAGACCAAAGGACGTCACCAGGTCCAGTCTGAAGGATATCAGTTCCCAAACGGGTCCAGAAGACTCCTTCATTGGCTATGACGCCAAAGGAGATGCCATCCACATGGAGTGGCAGAACGGTCCGACGTCCCAAGAAATTAGACCTGAAGCTAGCTCATTTTCTACTTCCATAGATTCAGCTTATGCGCTTTAATTAACCTTATGTATTCATTTGAAACAATATCTCTAGAATAGTAGTATGGATTCAGAGAGTGTTTTTACAATGTTTGGTACTTCTAGAAAATAATTTTAAAAGAACCTTGAGATTGCTTAGTTCTATTGTTACAAGTTAGTTAGAATAACCTTAAGGTATTTACTGAAAAGGGAGATGTAATATGGTTGTTTGAATCTAGCGCCATCATCGATTCCTAGATATTATGTGTAACGAGCCTATGTAGAGAACTGCTCTCTGCTACGACGCCTGATGGCCAGCAAATAAAGGATACCTTCACACTCAAACCTATTTATTAATACTAGCCTTCATCCCATCATATTACACGTACAAGTCAAATTTCAAAGCAATTCAATAAACCACCTAGTCCATGTTTGCTTCTTTGCTGCAGAAAATCACGATCGGCATTCACTCTGGGGAGGCCGTGACTGGCGTGATTGGGCACCGGATGCCTCGCTACTGTCTCTTCGGCAACACTGTGAACATCACCAGCCGCACGGAGACCACGGGAGCGCCGGGCAGGATCAACGTGTCGGAGGACGCTTACAGGTAGCCCACACTACATACGAGAAACCTGTCCAGTGCCCCTCTCAGAGTAGAGGTAGTATGGATTAACTTTGAGGAAATGTCCAGGTGCTTTTTAATAGCCAAGTCGTAGAGGTCCTTGAAAATGGTTTTATTTAAGAGAGTATAGGACATGCGTTTTAGGCAAATTGCTGATCGCTTGGCCGACTGACACCACAGGTGTCTGAAATTTTGAACATCATATGTCACGTATGTGGAAATATAGGGTGCTGCAGTACCACATTTCCAAATTTTGTTTTAAAATAATTCATAAAAAATAAATTAGTTTTCACGAATTTTGATTTTGTTAAAATCTCTAAAATTGACTTCATTCGTGATTTTTTTCTGGCTGATTAAGACAATATTTTCAAAATCCATGACCATAGGGCCGTCCATGTATGCTTCATTGACAACTTTGCAAAGTTTCATATACGTCGGATGCATCTTGGCCGAGCGAATAGCTATTTGCTAACTGCCAAGTGTGTCCCATTCCCTCTTAATAAAACAGAAATAACACCGCTAATAATAAAACCATATATCACTAGTATAAATGGTTATAACACTCCCAACTGTTATTCTGCGAAACAACACAATATCTGGCTGGCTATTTCCTTTTCACAAAATCAACATTCTCTCCACTATTCATAAACTTTCAATCTTAACTTGCTGACAATTTTGAGTGTTTCTTACTTTAAAAGCAAGCTGAAACGAAAACAACACACAGTACGATCTTGTATTTCTTTTGAGACTGCAGAAACGATCCATAGGTGGTATCTGTTCCACAAAAACAATGGCGATTTGTGTGCATATTGGAATGCATATTAATAATTTTTATTTCTTTTGTTACTGTTTATAACCATGCGAGAAATTCGAAAATAAAATAAAAACATATAACACCACCTTTTACATTTTTTTAAATGAGATTCAGGAAAAAATAAAACAATACTTCTATAGTTGGATACAATCTCATAATCGGCTTGCCCAGTGGCCAGTTGCTCAGACTGGTATCAAAGAAGGACCTCCCAAATCAGAATCTAGTTTCTTTGCTTAACTCATGAGCTACACCACTATCTACTTTATGTATCTACGTCTACTTTATGTCTGTACGTCCCCAACAAGACAATCCGGCAGCAAGAAATGACTCCTGATCACCGTGGCTTACTACAACGTTCACATTGTGGTAATAGAAACAAACACTGCGTCCGTCTGGCCAGGGTAGAATTATATATCCACAAATACAAAAATTTGTATAAAACGGCAGCCAAGCTCTCTTTCAAAAGTCTTCGGCTGTGAATGCTGTGAGATATAGAAGTTGAGCCAAGCTTTTCATTCTTTCTCCCTAATTTCGCTTTGAAAAGAAGTAAGATCATTTCACCTGTTGACGAGCACCAAGCCAACGATTTTTGTGGTAAAAAAGTGAAATTTCAAACTCGAAATCATAAACAAAATGCTTGGTCATGAACCAAATTCAATGGCCAAGCCATTATTTATGATTTCGAGTTTAAAATTTATACTTTTTTACCACAAACATCGTTGGCTTGGCGCTCGTCAAACTGGCGAAATGATCTTACTTCTTTTCAAAGCAAAACTAGGGAGAAAAAATGAAAAAGCTTGGCTCTTCACAGCATTCACAGCCGAAGACTTTTAAAGGAGAGCTTGACTGCCGTTTTTTTTTTTTTTTGCAAATTTTTGTATTTGTGGGGATAATACATCTTTTTGTTGTTTGTTTCCTATCAAGGCGTGAATGATGAACTTAGATTAACTTTGTTAATTTCAGAGTTGTTTTTTGACATTTTTGGGTCCACGGTCCTCCCCAAATTTGCCCCTTGTGTTTTAAGCGCTAGATATTTATAATGGTTAAGGACATGTTTAATTTCAAGCTTGTACAAATAACTACGCCTGAGAATTTAGCGTTTTGATTTTCATTTTGATTTTCCCCGGTCCCTATTGCCCGGTTTTGGTTATATGAGGTACATCTGAGTGTGGCCCAAGTTTCAAAGTTCTGAGATGAACCGTTTTCTCTGTATAGCGTCTTATTCATAAGAGTACGGAATTACCTAGCTTTGATAATTTTGATTTCCCCAGTACTCGTTACCCAATTTTGCTTCCCATATTCAAAGGTGATAAAGAATGAGTGAATAAAAGACTGTGTATTCCACGTTTGAGACATCAGTTGTAGCGTTTTCTTTAAATGATTCATTTTTTAAAGTTCAGATATGTTTTTTTGACATTTTTGGGCCCACGGCCTCCCCAAATTTAGTCCCTTGTGTTTTGGACGCTAGATATTTATAATGGTTAAGATCATGTTACATTTCAAATTTGTACAACTACCACGCCTTAGTAATTACGTGTTTTGATTATCATCCAAATTTCGATTTTCTCAGGTCCTTGTTACCCGATTTTGGTTTTGAAAGCAAAAGGCACTGCGTCTGAGGTACATCTATGTATGGTCCAAGTTTCATAGTTCTAAAATTTACCGTTTTCTCTGTCGGGCTCAATTTAGCTCCGCGGCGAAATAACTACCCAGCCAGCTAGCTAGCCATCCAGCCAGCCAGCCGGAAGGTTTTCGACGATGTTGAGAGCCTTTTTTAACACAGAACGAGTTGTCGGATCGGGTTGATTTTTTTTTGTATGTCACAAACTACATATCAGGTCATATACCGAGTTTCAAGATTGTAACTCTTTCGGGGCGGCGTGTGAAGATAGCTGAAAACTCCCCAACTCGGGTAGCTGTATACAGGGCCGCGATGTGCATCGTCGCCTAAGCAGTCGCATGCGCTTGGCTGCGGGCGACGACCGTCGCCCTAAATTATAGTCCTAGGTAAAATATGAGAATCAATACAGAAATAAAATCATCTCAGCCGGGTGTTATCCCGGGTCTCCCTATTGGCAGTTGGAAACTTTACCCTAAACTACCGAGACAGTTAAACTTCTGGATAGTTATAGTTCATTATAGATCTGAATAGATTGAAACAGTAGTACTGCAACGATTCTGCTGTCTTTGTGAACTGACCAGCCAAACATTATTTCTAATGTCATGTCAAACCTTAACACGCTAAAGAATCTTGATGGCAAATAAAGTAAATCAATTTCGATCTTGTTTTGGATTAATACTGTCGTGATTCACGTGCACTCCCCTATAAGGTATTCTCGACACTAGGTAGGTTTCTGCGATGTAAAGCCTTTCAAATGAATGGTATGAAACTAACAACAAAAATCAATGGCATTTAATCTATGAGAGATATAAGATGAACACTTCATTTAGACTTGGTTACGATATCTCTCATAGTATTAATTTAATCATTTAATCATCATTTAACATTTGAATCAATAGTTAGCTAGTTTTAAGTTTGGCTTTTCTATTTTAAACTGCCAAGTCCATTTACTCAAATGACTGGAGTCTGACTTAGATTAGATAAACTTAGATTGGAGTAGAATAGTAGAATCACATTCATAAACCTGTTCTCTTGCCTCAAGTAGTAGAGCACCATTACGTCCCTCTTGCCCTCTTGTCGGGGACATTAGACTCAGCTGAATCTGCATATTGCAATAATTGTTATTTAGTTATTCATCCTCCATGGTTGGCTAAGCTACTATAATATATCGATTATTAGAGTATTTCGAATTGTTTAAAAGGACTTTGCGCCTGCCATTTACCGACCGATCGATACGAACAATTGTCAGGATATCAAGCAAGGAGTAATGTTACAATAATTAATATGTTCTGCTTTCTATAGAGTTCAGCTTTCTATACGAGTAAAATTTCCTTATATTGTTGATTATCAGAAAAAATAACACAATTGACAACTATTGTTCACAATATTACATAATAAATATGTTTTTCCTAATTTATTAATTAATTCCCTGCTGGTTGCGGCCATTGTGAAATATCGGTCGAGGCATTGAGTAATCAGCAGGTATTTTTTTCGGGAAATTTTACACTGCCATGGAGTTATCAGCGTTTTGTAACATTGAAATACGATAAGCCCAGTTTGAGTGGGCGAGTCTACGCTCGTGCTGACGTTTACATGCAAATGAGGAGGCTAATAGTTTGTTTAAATATTGAACTTACAGCTGCAAGGACTGTATGAAACGTCAATCGTGACCTGAAAATTATAATGTGTTTTTTTCTGTTTTATACCAGTGTTTAGGTAAAATGCGCGTATATCATAAATGGCATAGATTATTGATAAGGCTATGAGTTTTTAAGCTGAAAAAGCTATTAGATGGAGGAGCTCAAATATTAGGAATGATCAAAAATTTGTGCATTGAAACCAACATTAATTTTATTCTCAAGTCACATTTTTTATAAGCCGATTTAATTTTGAATTGTAAATCGAAACTCTTCCAATATTTCTGGAATTGGTTATAGTCTGGAAACACTCCCGAGGCGGAAATTTTTAGGAGTTACAAAATCCATCCCGATCGAGGTTCGAACCCGAGTCTCCCACATTCCAAGAAGGTGCCTTAACTGTTTAACTTATGAATATTTGTAGTTGCGTTATAGATCTGAATGGATGAACCTACAATTCAGAAGTTAAATAGTGACCGTCTCGCCGTCTCGGTGGTCTAGTTGGCGAACCCCGATCGGGATGGATTTTTTCTTCCAATATTTTGTTTCCCTTGTTGTAATGTTACTTAAAGCAGCTATACCGCAAAAACCTATTTTTCCTTCGTATTTTATGGCCTGCTAAACAAAATTTCCATTTCAAAATTTAGCTTTACATCTAAAAGTGTAATAATATAATAATTTATTTATTGTCTTTTTATCTTGTAAATTCTGAAAATTTTGGCGAATTTCTTTAATCCGCATGACCTCCTTAATTTTTGTTTCATATGGACGATACAGCCTATAGTAATAAAATAAAATTATCCATACCAAACATCTTGTCTTGGCACGGTGCGCGTATACACAATAAAACACACTATCATAATATTCGTCCCGAAATTACACCTCTACTTGGTAGTTGGTTATCACCACATTTCTTTACATACTATTTGTAATAATTTCATAATGGTTCCATTTTTTTATTTTCTCCAAAAATGCAACTTGGTTATTTTTTTTACGTATTCAGTTAAAAAACTGATTTACAAAGGACAACAAAATGTATAGTGAATGACACACACTAACAATGACGCTGTTATAGAGCATCAAAAGTATTTTTTCAAATGTTTCTTATCGCTCACATGACAAAATATTGTCTCTTCGAAAATTGTAAACTGCATTATTATTATACACCTATCAGAAGCTGCCTTCAACGTAGCCGGTTGTTATCAATGCTGAGGTTATTATAACAGAAAGGATAATGAAATGTAATTTCTAGACTTTTACAATTTCGTTTTTACAATTAATAATAAATAAAATTTATGCAATATTTCAAGTATTTTCAACCCCCTTCTAATGACAACAATAAAAACACATATTCTGTCTCGTAACCAAGGTCGGTACATTTACACAATCAGTAGATGGTTGTGTTTCTGTAAGATTGATCCACACATAACAAAAACTGTAAAAATACAGCCAAACTTACACACTCAAAAGAAATGAGATCTAAAAAAGGGCCAAGCTCATCCACCTTTCCACATTTGCGCATTCGTAATTCATAAACGTACAGGGCACCGTTACAATATCCTTGAAACTCTTGACAAAATAGAATTTGCAACTATTTATTTAAACATAATAGTGCATCCAAATTATTTTGTTCCAATTAATTTAAACGTTAAAGTCATGCAAATTCTATTTTTCCAAGCATTTCTATGATGTTGTTACGGGCGCTGTACGTTTATGAATTAAGAATGCGCAAATGTAGAAAGGTAGTTGATCTTGGCCTTTTTTCAGATCTCATTTCTTTTGAGTGTGTAATGTTTTGGCTGTATTTTTACAAGTTTTTGTTACGTGGAGGATCTCATTACCTTTTCAAGTTCCATTGCAAAATTATTTGTTAAAATATAATAAATTTATCAAAGTCGATTTAATTGCTATGGTATTACCAATTAACAATAGAATGAAAAAATATAGTGGTCCAAAGACTTGCTTTTTGTAAACAATGTAGGCGATTATTGTCACGTAACTAAAAAAAAAACTTTATTTGTAAGCCTTCCAGCAATTGTTTTAAACTTTCCTTTATTTGGAAGCCTTCCACCAAATTTTTTAAATTTTTTTTTCCCAATAGGAACTACATCACTATTACCTTTATGTCCATGTAAAATATGACGACGTTGTAGCAACACCCGTTGGTCAGAATCGCTGGGCAATTGAAACTGATGAATTAGATAGTAGTAGTAGCCAGTAGTAGTAACTAATATCCTTAAAGTGATTTTGAGCATGTTTCAAGTAATATTTTCACCCAAAAAGGAATAATCGTACCCCAAACCAAATTTTGGGATGTGTTGTCAGGTACCTAAATCCCCTCGATTTTGATAGTTTTCAAGTTCACATCACTTTTCATGATGACTGGGTGACACCTCGAAAACACCCCAACTCAGCTTGCTGTATAAGGTGCCCGAGTGTGTTAGCGTAGCGCAGCTTGGCTGAGGCGCCGTAACGGGTACCTAGATGTCGAAATGTTACAAAGAGAATAAAGTTTGTTTTTCAACCTTTTTCTGTTTCAAAATTTTCACGTTTGGCGGTATAAAAATACTTTGTAAAAGTAAAACAGACAAATGAGATTTCTTCCCCAAAAAACTTGAACATAACTCTCACAGAAACACATGTATACGTTGAATGCCGTGTGTATTGAGGTTTACAAATATTTTAAGCGGCAATATTTTTGTCGTAAGTTCCAGTTATAATTTTTGGGGGGGTAAATGTTATGACGTGAAACGTAACGAAAACAAACATCAAATTATCTGCCAATTGAACGTGACGTGTTGCGACTTAATTTTCATCTACTATTTGCTTTCTCTGCCAAGCGTCGAGATACTCCCTTTTCTATATCGTAAATTCCTCTCTTTGGAAAACTTTCCAACCAATACCTAAGAAGAGTACAACAATAATAATATTAAAATCCGACCCTTGATCCAACAACAAAAAAATTAACAATGAAAAACCAGATGTTTATTTTGAGATCATTGCCGCCTAAATCTAAGTGTTTATAAGACACCACACCAGGACACGTTTTCATTATCACCATTTTTACTTTATTACGTTTTCTCTAAAACATCGATCAATTAATTCACTCAGTGGTATGTGTCTTAAGGTACAATAATTTAATCAACTACCGTGTCAAAACTTTTTTAATGGTACGCCGACTCCATGACTAGGCCTATCAGTAGTGGCGTATCCATGTAGTGGGGAGAGTGTGAAAGTGCAGTTTTACTTTTCAATGGAGATTATAGAATAACTTTTGTTTCACAATAATAAAGGCAAATTACTATCTGACCAAAACAGGATTTTAGTAGATAAAAAGTTAGTCATTGTGATGCTTTAAAACGCACAGAATTTCACCAAAATGACCTCGAAGGAGAATTTTTTACACTTAGCTTTCGGTACATCTATGAATTAATTGGTAGAACCCCCCCCCCCTTATAAATTCTTGCATACGTCACTGCCTATCTGTGTTGCATCCTAAATGCACCAGCTTTTTAAATTCTTACAGACTACTACATGTCAGTGTAATCATTCGTATTGTTATTTCCACTTCATTGTTTCCTATAGTATAATGATTTAATGTATTAGCTTTAAACATGACACTTGGCCAATAGAGGGGAAAAAAATTGAATAAACTTATGCCAACCACGTTTGAATTGTCTGTTCGCTTAATAAAATAGTAATCACTCAAATAAAAACAATACGAATTATTATTGTATAGGCACAGTCCGGAACACTCACATGGGTTACAATGGAAGTCGCTGATCTTGCTATCACTGCACATAAAATAATGTTTGATATTATCGTATTTTAATGTCTTACTCGTGTTTTTCTCGCAAGGAATACAAAATCTTATCATAAGTAAGTGGTCACTGGTCAGTCTTCTTTCAAGTCGAGATAACGATGCACAGAAGTCGGCACATTGAGCTGGTAGATTCCTCTCGGTAGCTGCCAGTTCGCGTTGAGTGCACTGCGCACCGTACAGCGACACAAGTGCTTGAGCTCGGGGGGCTCTAGCCCACACCGTGTCAGGGGGATGAAGTCGTGCGCCTTGAGAACCTCCCTCAGCTGTGACCTTGAGCTGTCGTCTCGCAGCGGCAGCCGGGCCAGGGGCACCGCCCGGAACAGCAGGCACAGACACCGGGCCACGTCCCGAGGCACGGCCGGCAGGTCCCACGGTGTCTTGCAGTCCAGGAAGTACTGGTGCAGGCCGCCGAGCATGTGCTTCATGGCCGGGATGTTGCCGTCGTCGTCCGCGGGGACGGAGGCGCCGTACTTCAAGAGGATCTTCAACACGTCGGGTTTGAACAGCTGAGTGGTGATGCGCAGGGGTGTCGAGAAACCGCACGATTCCATGGGGTAGTCGACGACACGCACCTGTTCACTGTTGAAGTTGTACTGCAGCCTCGCCCTGGTCGCGTGGTCGAGGAAGTAGTCGAGCGCGCGGACACTCTCCTCTCTGCTGTCGAAGTCGCTCTTCCAGCCGACCATGAGCGCGGCCGCCTTAGTCCCGAACACGGCGCCGACAAACAGTTTCTCAAAGGTACCCTCACAGCTGAAGATGTCGTCCAACAGCTGTGAGACCACGTGATCGTCGAGTCGGCGGTCGAAGGCGATCTTGGTGGCCACGTAGAGGATGCCGTGGTACTTGCCCTTGAGGCAGACCGCCCCGTTAGCGCGCTTGCTTGGCGGCGTGGTGACGACGACAAGCCTCCACGGCCTGCCTACACCCGACCTGGGCGTCGCACTCGCCCGCCTGACAACACCCCGTGATCACGTTCTGGAAGTAGTCGATCATCTCCCGCCGTTTGTAGCGTTCCAGCAGGCTGCCGCGCTCCATCTTGGAGAACACGCGACTGAAGTAACATTCAAAGATCTCGTCCATTCTTTCATTAACAACCGAACCAATAACACGAATTAGTGTTTTCTACCGCGCTGATGATTTGAGTGGTTTGATTCGTGTACATGTTGCCCCGGAAATGTCCAACAAACAAACCGCACAACGCGCCCAGCTCTGTCACTAAACCAAACCTCTCAAGTGGCGCGTTGCAGCTCACTACCGTCCTTGGCCACCCCCATAACAAGCCAGTCATAAGCTCATTAGGATCATATGACCGAATGGCGTAGGTAACGCTGAAGCCCTATCACTGCCGTCCGATAGTTCTAGACTGTCGCTTATTAGTTGGAATACGTTTTAAACGCGTTTACATAATATGTAAATAAAAGTTAATTATTGCACCCACTGTACAGATTACTTTTATTGAGCAAGAGAATTATTGTCGCGGAGAAACCGTAGAGTTACCTATATTTAACTAAATCTTGAATATCTAAGCTATATACTCAATGTTTTTTAAATACCTTTTGTTCAAAACGGTGACAGTAAGTCCAAGAGAAACTTTGCCATAGTTTCGACTGTTTGTCCTAATATTACAGATTTGTGGTTAGCTTAGTCCAACTCTCAACCTTCTCGTGCTATGGACATTTTAGCAAGGAGAAGTCTATACTCCTGAAAGCGGTCATATACCACATATACCGTGTTCAGTGACTACGAACAACTCTGAACAATCTTTCTGCCTTGTTTAAATCATACGTTATCAATTAGAAAAATATATAATCACTATTTCCTTCCTTTCAAGTTCATATCTTATCGAACCTATATTCTACACTACACGGCTTGTCGGCGAGGGCATGGGCGCCGGGAGGGGTGGGGGCAAGAGGGGGCGCTTGCCCCTCTCTGGATTTAAGGAAAAATTAAATTTTAACCAGCGATATGCGTCATTACATATAAATTAATCTATTTGTGAAACCGAAATTCAATTGAAAATTAATATTAATAATATTAATATATAAAATGATCTGATCTGGAGTGGAGTGTTTCTATAGTTTCATTTTTCTCTATCATTCTGGACACTTGGTTCTATCATAGAGGCAATAACACTGTAGTCACTCACTATGTTTACCAAGGGTTCTAGTCCGGCTTACACTGGAACTGTTTCATCTAGTCCGAGGCGTATATCAACAAAACTAAGTATAAACTAATAAACAAAACTGTAACAGTTAGGCCTACTCATAACCTCCCCATCAAGTTGCAGTGAAGTGTAAATCACGCTCGGCTGGCTCGCTTCAAGCGATCTAGACTTGTGGTGGTTTTCTAGTTCCGAGTATCGACTGCACAAAAATTACATACTTTTGGTATCGTATTCAGCCCACTAATGTTTTCTAAAACCCACCAAACACATTCTAAAATCTTGATTTTCAAAAATTTTGCCTTATTGTTGGGAGGCTCCGCCCTCCGAACCCCCTGTGATTGCCCAACGAAAGTACATATATTGTAAATTTTGTCCCCCCCCCCCCTGCCAAAATTCCTGCCGGCGCCCATGGGCGAGGGTCATAGGAAAACTAACCGCTCGCAACGGGTTCTAAAGTCTTCGGCTGTGAATGCTGTGAGATATAGAAGTTGGCCCAAGTTTTTAATTCTTTCTCCCTAGTTTCGCGTTGAAAAGAAGTAAGATCATTTCGTATGTTGACGACCGCCAAGCCAACCATTTTCGTGGTAAAAAAAAGTACAATTCTTTAAACTCTAAATCATTTTAAAAAATACCTTGGCCATTGAATTTGGGTTCAATAGCCTTGTTTACATGGAGGATGAGTACGGTACGATACCGAGATGTCGTTGAATTCTATCTGGTGTCAAAGCGTTTACATGACTCGTACCGAACTAAAACTGAACTCACTTTCAGTTCAGCATTCAACTCTACCTATCGGCGGCTGACAAACTAAAATCCACTGCCAGCACTGCAACATTTCTTTTTAGCCATGATGTTACCCCAAGAGGAAAGTTAAAATAAAAACGATCTGGATACGTAGGCCACGTTAGTAACAAGAAACTGACATGTCACATAAAAGTGCAGGGAAAATAATTTGTAACGATTACCAACCTTTGTTTCGTAGTACTAGGCCTATGTTTATTGTTTAGGTTGGCAATATGATTTTCAGTTCGGTTTTGTCTAAGAAACCTGTTTACATGATAGTACTCAGCAGTACTCAGTACGGTCTTCCAGTACGGTAGCTACTTTTCGTCGGACCGAACCCAACCGGTACGGTACGGTTTTTTACGTGTTTTACATGACGTACTGAGTACAAAAACCGTACTCAATACCGTACTCAGTCCTCCATGTAAACAAGGCTATTAAGAGAACTCTAACTTCTGACTTCTGTTGAGTTATGCGCAGCTGGCTACCTCTCTCTCTCTCTCTCTCTCTCTCTCTCTCTCTCTCTCTCTCTCTCTCTCTCTCTCTCTCTCTTATCTCTTATCTCTTATCTCTTATTTTTTTTATTATATTATATTATATATAATATATAATATATATTTCTCTTCTTCAAATTCTTAACTGTACAAACAATAAGTCATATCAAAACACCCAAACAACCCAAATAATGAAAATAAATTACATATTAATATACTCGGTTACCTGTGTTACTCTATTTACTTTACGAGGACGCCTTCTTTATTACTGTAATGAAACTGTATGAAAGCGATGGATGAATGTGGAGAATGAAAGGATAGCTAAATGATTGTTTATCATAATTTCAAATGTTTATGTTTTCAGTTGATTATGTGTAATTTTCATCAGGCCAATTACTTTGTGTTCTAATCATCTATAATTTCATTAGGCCTTCATAATCATTTGTATTATTATTATAAGTAGTATTAGGTTGGATGGAAGATAAGGTTTCACTAGCCTTAATCCCGCCTTACAATAAAGACCTTAATCAAATCAAAAAAATCTCTCTCTACCGTCTCTACCGTCAAACATCAGGGACACCCTTATCAATAGTTATAATATCTTTAGGAGTAAAATTCATGAATTATATTTCACAAAATGCCATGGGAATACTGACAAATAAAATGCACAATATGTTTAAACTCACAATATGCCTTTGCTTGTTTTTAACTTCTGTAGTCAATTCACTTAATTATGGTATGAATGAGAGTATAAATGTGTAATAATATGTATAATATGTAGTCTATATGCACTTTACAAATGTAAAATTAATGTTATTTTATCAAATATTTTATTGTAAATTCAAAATTTGTGTTCACAAAATTAGAAATCAGAAAATTGTATTTATATAAAAGGTTGGATGGAAGAAGAAGGTTTAGCTGGCCGTAATCCCGCCTGGAAAATAAAGACTTTTATCTATCTATCTATCTATCTCTCTGCTTTGATGTTTACGACACAAAGTGTATTCCACGTTTGAAACTTCTCAGTTGTGGCGTTTTCTTTGAATGATTAAATTTTTTTAAGTTCCGAGTTCTTTTTTTTTTCATTTTTAGGCCCACAGTCCCCCCAAATTAGCCCCTTGTGATTTGGACGCTAGAAATTTATAATAGTTAAGAGCAGATTTAATTTCAAGATTGTACAAGTTACCACGCCAGTTTAGTTATTACGTGTTTTGATTATTGGATGAGCGAAGCGGAAGACTTCAATTTCACCGACCCCCCAAAAAAAATTTAGCTCGGTTGTTTTTTTTGTTTGTTTTTCCGTCTGTTTGTTCGCTCTCTACCGGGCAAACGGCATATGCGATCTTGATGAAAATTTGACACGACCTTCGTTTTCTCTGAACTTAGACTTGCTACGTTTTTGGGTACAATCGAAGAAATATTTCTCATGAATATCGTACTTTAACGATTTTTTTCGATTTTTAGTGCGATATTTTCGTGACATTTGGACCGATTCTGACCAAACGGGTGGGGCTACAACGTTCATATTTCACATGCACATTAAGGTAACGGTGATGTATTGAACTTTGAAAGAAAAAGTTGAAAAAGTTCGCCAGAATCTATAGAAATAAAGGTTTTAATTTCAGTATTTTGAGGTGTTAAATATTAAAACCTTTATTTCTATAGATTCCGGCTAACTTTTTCAACTTTTTCTTTCAAAAGTCAATACATCACCCTTACCTTAATGTCCATGTGAAATATGAACGTTGTAGCCCCACCTGTTTGGTCAGAATCCGCCCAAAATAGCACGAAAATACAGATTTTAGATCATTCTCACAGCCTTGTATGAAAACTTCACAGGAGATTTTATACCTTACTCACCGCCTTGTTACAAACAATGAAAGATCCAACAGACCTAATGATTGCTTTGTATGGGCCGTGTTAATATATTTTTATTACTAGGAAGCTTCGCAAACGCTTTTTTTAGTCGCGTTGATGGATGAGCTTTTTAATTATAAAATGTAAATATTTGGATGAGCGTAGCGAGCGTAGCGAGCGAAGCGAAGACTTCAATTTCACTGACCCCCAAAAAATTTAGCTCCAATGTTTTTTTGTTTGTTTTTTTTTTTTTTTTTTCTGTCTGTTTGTTCGCTCTCTACCGGGCAAACGACATATGCGATCTTGATGAAAATTTGAGGGGACCTTCGTTTTCTCTGAACTTAGACTTGCTACGTTTTTGGGTACAATCGAAGAAATATTTCTCATGAATATCGTACTTTTACGATTTTTTTCGATTTTTAGTGCGATATTTTCGTCACATTTGGGTCGATTCTGACCAAACGGGTGGGGCTACAACGTTCATATTTCACATGAACTTTAGGATTATGGTGATGTAGTACCTTTTGACAACAAAAGCTGAAAAAGTTAGCTAGAACCCATATAAATAAAGGTTTTAATATGAGTTTTTCGATTTTTAGTTCGATATTTTCGTCACATTTGGGCCGATTCTGACCAAACGGGTGGGGCTACAACGTTCATATTTCACATGGACATTAAGGTTATGGTGATGTAGTACCTTTTGAAAGAAAAAAGTTGAAAAAGTTAGCTAGAATCCATAGAAATAAAGGTTTTAATATGAGTTTTTTTACTTTAAGTGCGATATTTTCGTCACATTTAGGCCGATTTTGACCAAACGGGTGGGACAACAACGTTCATATTTCACATGGACATTACGGTTATGGTGATGTAGTACCTTTTGAAAGAAAAATTTGCAAAAGTTGACAAAGTTAGCCAGAATGCATTGAAATAAAGGTTTTAAAGTATGTTTTTTGAGGTTTATAATAACAACTAACAAGAAACAATAGAAACTTGACAACAATCATCTACAATGCATTCACAAAGCACTTGCAAAGGAAAAGTGGTCCCACGCAAACTAAAAACTTACAAAAACGCTCATCCATCAACGCGGCGGGACTTTAGCGTTTTCCTAGTAATTTAAAATAATAATTGGATGAGCGTAGCGAGCGAAGCGAGTGAAGCGAAGACTTCAATTTCACTGACCCCCCAAAAAATTTAGCTCGGGTGTTTTTTTGTTTGTTTGTTTTTTTTTTGGTTTGTATTTCTGTCTGTTTGTTCGCTCTCTACCGGCAAAACGGCATATCCGATCTTGATGAAAATTTGACAGGACCTTCGAAATCTCTGAACTTAGACTTGCTACGTTTTTGGGTACAATCGAAGAAATATTTCTCATGAATATCGTACTTTTACGATTTTTTTCGGTTTTTTGTGCGATATTTTCGTACCATTTGGGCCAATTCTGAACAAACAAGTGGAGCTACACGTTCATATTATACATGGACAATAAGGTTATGGTGATGAAGTACATTTTAAAAGAAAATTTGAAAAAGTTAGCCAGAATCTACAAAAATAAAGCTTTTAATATAAGTTTTTCGATTTTTTGTGCGATATTTTCGTGCCATTTGGCCAATTCTGACCAAACGGGTGGGACTACAACGTGCATATTATACATGGACATTAAGGTTATGGTGATGTAGTACCTTTTGAAAGAAAAAGTTGAAAAAGTTAGCCAGAATCCATAGAAATAAAGCTTTTAATATAAGCTTTGTACGATAAATAATACCAATTGACAAGAAACAATAGAAGCTTGACAACAATTACCTACAATGCGTAGGCAACAAAACAAAGCACTTGTAAAAGTAAAGATATCCCACAAAACAAAAAACTTCAAAAAGCTCATCCATCAACGCGGCGGGACTTTAGCGTTTTCCTAGTAATAAAAATATATTAACACGGCCCATACAAAGCAATCATTAGGTCTGTTGGATCTTTGATTGTTTGTAACAAGGCTGTGAGTAAGGTATAAAATCTCCTGTGAAGTTTTCATACAAGGCTGTGAGAATGATCTAAAATCTGTATTTTCGTGCTATTTGGGCGGATTCTGACCAAACAGGTGGGGCTACAACGTTCATATTTCACATGGACATTAAGGTAAGGGTGATGTATTGACTTTTGAAAGAAAAAGTTGAAAAAGTTAGCCGTAATCTATAGAAATAAAAGTTTTAATATTTAACACCTCAAAAACTAAAATTAAAACATTTATTTCTATAGATTCTGGCGAACTTTTTCAACTTTTTCTTTCAAAGGTCAATACATCACCGTTACCTTAATGTGCATGTGAAATATGAACGTTGTAGCCCCACCTGTTTGGTCAGAATCGGTCCTAATGTCACGAAAAATATCGCACTAAAAATCGAAAAAAAACCTTTAAAGTACGATATTCATGAGAAATATTTCTTCGATTGTACCCAAAAACGTAGCAAGTCTAAGTTCAGAGAAAACAAGAGTCGTGTCAAATTTTCATCAAGATCGCATATGCCGTTTGCCCGGTAGAGAGCGAACAAACAGACGAAAAAAAAAAAAAAAAAAAAACAACGGAGCTAAATTTTTTGGGGGGTCGGTGAAATTGAAGTCTTCGCTTCGCTCATCCAATAATATTTACATTTTATAATTAAAAAGCTCATCCATCAACGCGACTAAAAAAAGCGTTTGCGAAGCTTCCTAGTTATCGAAAATTTTATTTTATCCGCTCCCTGTTACCCGATTTTGGTTTTGAAAGCAAAAGGCACTGCGTCTAAGGTCCATCTAAGTGTGGTCCAAGTTTCATAGTTCTCAAGTCTACCGTTTTCTCTGTAGGCTCTTATAACTTTCCACGGAGAATTACCCCCCAGTTAGCCAGCCAGCCAAAAGGATTTCAACGATGTTGAGGCACTTTTTTTAACACAGAACGGGTTATCGAATCGGGGTGAATTTTTTTTAGTAGGTCATGGACCACATATCAGGTCATACACCGAGTTTCAAGAATGTAAATCTTTCGGGGCGTCGTGTGCAGATAAATGAAAAACACAAAAATCAGGTAGCTGTATACAGTGTGGAGTTCGTCGTCGCCTGAGCACAGTCGCGTGGCGCTTAGCTGCGGGCGAACGACCTTCGCCCTAGATACTATTCTCATCCAAACAGTATTTTTATTTATAGATTAGATCTACGTTCAATTTACGTCACTTGAAAAATCGCCGTTTTGTTTTGTGTTTCTTGTGTTTCGAATGTTTAATGTGTTTGTGACTTTTAAAAAATGCATTATGTTTTTGCCTTGGTGAAGAAACCTGTTTCCTTCCAGGTATCTCTGCAGGGAGAGCAACGCCGACCCGCAGTTCCACCTGGAGTATCGGGGCCCGGTCACCATGAAGGGCAAGTCAGAGCCGATGAACGTGTGGTTTCTAACCAGGAGCCCGGAATTCATTGTATGAACTTGACTAGATTCACATTGCATAACTTATAAAACCTTAAATATTATACATGGTAGTTTTATTTTATTAAACGTGTAATCAGATACTTAAATGTTTACAAGAACATTATGTATGTTTTGTATAGTTTGTGTGTTAAACATTATTATACACAGGATGTATGAAAATATCTTCTGTTGTTTGTTGATACATTGTTAACTTGTAACCGCCATCGCCAGGGACCATTAAGTAAATAAAACAGGTATCTACTGAATTTGATTTTCCTCAGTACTGACATAATGACGATTTATCAGTACGATTTACTCAAAGATTCGTGCCTCCGTGCTATAGAGACATACAAAAATATGTTCTTAGTTTGACAAAACGCTGCATCAGAATCAACCCTGTTACAGAAACTGGGCCTTCGTTATTATGTACATTAGCATAAGCGTGCATTGGCGGAGGGGGAGGAGAAACATTAATTTAAATCATCTTTTCTTCCATGTGCTATTTTAGAGTAAACTTGCCAAAGTTACGAAAAAGTTAAATATTGCAAAAGTTGATTGATTTTGGCCAGCTGTGGCAGGGTACAGGGGTGTCAAAGCCACTCTCATGTTGTCTCAAATCCACGCTCATTGAACATTCAAACATTGCTATGATATAGCCATAATTAGGGTACATAAATGGATGCCTGTACTGTACTATTAGATTTATAAAAGATGTACACAAAAATCAGCACATTCACTATACCAGCAAAGAATGCATGTTTTTGTGTTACTGGAAATGGTTTTATTTTATTTGTTTTATTAATATTTTGCATTCACTTTCTCATATTAATTAACAGATTAAACATGCAATTATGTAAAATAGAAAATGTTTAAATGCAAGAGCAACAGAGAGCATCTGCCCCGTAGTACTTTTGAACCTGTTTCCCTTGTGATACAATATCCCCACATTACAAAAGAATGCCGTAGGCCTATCATGCTACAATTACATATCAAATAAACACAATATCATCGTCATCATTATCCAACGCCGTTTCCTTCTTCTGGCCGGGTCAGCTTGAGTTTAGCAACCAAATTTGTCTACTTCTTTATCTTCCCTGAATCGTTTCTTTTCCACATCTTTCCCAGCTCTCTCCGCTTTTCTCCAAGTCTCCTGCTATGATATCCTTCCTTCTCTTCCTTGGTCTACCCCGACTTCCTTCCTTCCTCAATCCTTAATTCATACATTTTCTTGGGCTTCCTATCTTCCCCCATTCGTTTCATATGTCCATACCATCTCAATCGTGTCTTTCCTATCCTGTCACTTAACTTTTCTACACCTAGCATTTCTCTAATGTCCGTCTTTCTTATTCTATCCCTTCTCGTCCTGCCCACTGTGCTCCTCAGGAATCTCATCTCTGCCGCCTGCATCTGACTCTCTTCTCGATATCTCATTGTCCAGGTTTCTGCTGTATGCGGAAGGATCGGTATGAAATAGGTTTTATCTAGTGTCATCTTACACTGAATATGTATTTCCCTATCCCACACCAGGCCTTTCACACACTGGCACAAGTTACTGGCCGTTTGTATTCTAATGTTAATCTCCTTTTTTATCTGATTCCACTTGCCATACTTTACTTCCTAGATACCTTGAACTATCCACCACTTTCAGGGTTTCTCCTCCAATGTTTATCTGTGCTTAATAATTCCCCTTCTCCTGGCATAGGTACAACCTCACTCTTTACCACGCTTATATTTTCATACCTGCTTCTTCGAATGTTCCTATTCCACAAGTCCGTATATCTCTGGAGTACCTCCTCATGCTCTATGACCATGCCACCAAGTCATCGTAAACAACATTACCTCCACATCTTCCATTGCCTCCATTTAATTTTTTATTTATTTTTATTTATTTATTTAACGTCTATCCTATTCAGTTATAAAAACTGATTTTCAAAGGAGGAAATATTTACATTGTTGTGGATGTCATTTATCACGATTATGAATAACATTGGTGACAACACACTTCCCTGCCATAGCCCTTTTGTTATATGGAACCACTGAAAATCCAAATTGTGTTTTCACACATACTTTTAATGTGTATCAGTCCATTATCCACTCCTTTTCTTTCCAGACACTCCCATACCACTTTCCTTGGCGCACTTTCATACGCTTTTACTGCCGGTACGTCTAAGAAGACCATAATCATTCTTCTTCCAAGCTCCCAACTCTTTTCCATGGCCTGTCTAATGAAGAATAGAGGATCTATTGTGGATCTTCTCCATTAAATCCGTCTTGTTCCTCATTCAACATGTAGTCAACCTCTCCTCTTATTCTGCTGTCAATAATCCTTTCGTAAATCTGCGCTGTATGTCATAGTAAAGTGATCCCTCTGTAATTATACTACGTTTTTCGATCACCTTTCTTATAAATCGGCACAATTACTCCTTTCCTCCAGTCTTCCGGTATCTTCTTTTGTTCCACACAACCCTGATAACTCTATACATGTATACAACCACTGCATGATAACTGAGCCTAACGCCTTTACCATCTCTACTACTAGTTCACCGACACCTGCCGCGTTACCTTCTTCATTCTTTTCAGTGCCATCTCCAATTCTTGCCAGGTTGGACCATTATCATCCACATCATCCCTCCTAGCTTCCAACTCTTCATCCATGTCCTCTACTTCTGCACCTGCTTTCAACAATTAGGTGAAGTACTCTTTCCATTTTTCCGTTATCTCATGTGCATCAGTAATGAGTCTCTCCGAGTCATCCGTTAGGTATCTTTGTCCCCACTCCTTTCTTTTCTCTTACTCTTCACTATGCCATAGAACATTTTCTTTCCATCAGCATCTTTTTCCAGCTTCCTTGCAAACTTCTTCCAGTCATCTGCCTTTTCTTCTTTGATCATTTTTTGGGCTTCCCTCTTCACATTTATGTTCAATTTTTTCTTCTCATCTGTTCTATCTTTCATGTACTCCCTGTAATTTAGTTTCTGAATTTGTTCTAGCTTGTTCATATTTTGCTGTGTTGTAGGATTCCACGCAGAAATACTGTAAGATGATTGTAGAACGCAATATTTCGACCATCCCCAACTTTACTGAATAGCCTTCCGCGAATGTGAGATAATATTTTTAATAGTATCCGTGACGATATAAACTAAAATTTACTTCAATTTGGAATCCATATACTTACTATTTTGATTCCATATATGAATCTCACATAGCTTGAGTCTTGTCTTTGAAAAACTATGGTTAACCCTGCATTACTCGCGTGGGGTATGTATCCCCCCAGTGCTGCAAGTTTTATCTTAAATTTGGTTCGGTTGTAAAAACATGTATGACAAATGGTTATGAAATTCGATTTCACAGTCAAATATTTCAATAAAATTTAAGCAAATTAAAATTTAAAAAAATATTGACCTACTAGGGAAAATTTTTCAAAGGAACTGAATTGTGCAGTTTCAATAAAAAATCAATTTCAGACGCATATCCTTAATTTAATGTTATTATCTTAAAATAGTGACTATAAGTACATTTCAATAAAATAAAATGTGTGAACACTACATCCCACCATAACAACTTCAAAATCCAGGTATTTTAATTTTGGGGTTATAAATACGATATTGTACCCCTCGCGGGCATGACGTTAAAAAAAAAACACAGTCATTACAGGGTTAAGAATTATCAGATCAAATAGCTCAAGCGTATAGGTGGGTTTTCGCAGGTTGATTTGGGAGGTATCGAGTTCGATAAACAGCACTCCTGGCAATCCCGATTGAAAGTTTTTTTAAGGTGCTCTTTATAGTCGTTAATGTCAATGCGAGGGATTGAGTACTCTACTATTTTAGATTTTTTTTTAATTTACTGGCAGTTTTATCAGTGTAAAATTTAGCTCTAGTTAGGCCCGGTATTTCAATGTCCAGTTAAAGTGGCAAGTAAATTTAACTGACACATAACTTGTTTTCACTATGGCAACCACCAATCAGAAGCCTTGTAAATATTTACTAAGAGGACAAATGGCAGATAAATTTTTACTAGACATTGAAATTCTGGACCTTAGTTAAGTTTAATTAAAAGATAATTAATAGCCACCTACATCTCTGATCTTCATGTGAGTAATGTCCTCGTTAGACCATCAGTTATGTTCATTCAATTTTATTACTTTCGGATATCCGTTAATGTTTTGTATTTTTGCAAGTGTAACAACGTTTCATCTAGGTGCCCGTTTGGGCGCCGCAGCCAAGCCGTGGTGCTCTAACACACTTGGGCACCTTTTACAGCAAGTAGAGTGTATGAAACGTGATATGAACTTAAAAACTGTCCTAATCGTGGGTATTTAGGTGCATGACAACACATGCCAAATTTGATTGGAGTATGAATATTTCTCCATAGTGAAAAATTACTTGAATCATGCTCAAAATCACTTTAAGGATGTTGGTTCCTAGCTACTACTGTCTTATTCGTCAGGATCAATCGGCCAACGATTCTGACCAAACGGGTGTGGCCAACGTTCATATTTTACATTGACATTCAAGGTAATAGTGATGTAGTGCCTTTTGAAAGAAGAAGTTGAATAGGAAAGCTGGAAGGCATGGAAAGGTTTTTATATAAGCCTTTTACAGGTAGGTATTCAATCAACAAGTAGTAACTAGAGACTTGGCAATAATCACCTACAATGCGGTACAAAGTCTTTGGGCCACGAGATGTGTCACATTCTATTGATAATCGGTAATACCATAGCAATTACCTTCTTTATTAAAATTGAATTTGGGGAAGTTGAATAACTAGTTGTTAAACCTCGTTGACCAACCCAAATTTTAAATTTACTGGAGTGCCAAACACATGACTTCAAATTTGGGGACCCTGACAACAAAACTGCGTCTTCCATCTTCCACGAAGGTCACACCGCTACATCTGGCCCTTTTACTAGCTATCTTAAACTAGGCAACAGCCCGGATATGTGCCACGACAAAATCGTATCAAGGAAACCTGGTCAAAACTTTCAAAAAAACATCATAATGCTTGTTTTAAGTAAAACAAATTGAAAACTGGAATCAATGAGCATCAATATTTCATTGCATTTTACTAAGAACTCTAGAAAAATCTCCAGTCACAAGGGATATGCCGTCGTGGTATTGCGTAGGCCTCATAGGGAAACGTCCACGTTAAAAACTGGGAAAAAACTCGTCATACCGATACCTCCTTCAAAACAAATAAAAATGATAAGGTGATGTCGAAATTGGATAAATATTTAAAATTAAATGTTAATACCCTTTAAGAATACAAAAACGAAAAATAAACAACAAAATGGAAATAAAACAACAAAACTCGAAGATGTCGATATCTTATACGTGGCGTGCATGATCCACTGTTCCACGCAACATGGAAGAGAGGTACTACAATATACACACGGCCCATACTTTGGGCTAAATAGGCCTCGTGGATATTTAATTATTTGTACCAAGGCTGTGCTCATCAAGATCAACGAATCTCCTAATGGATATTCCACAAACCATGGATTTAAAATAACGATAATTACTATTCTAAGTCCATGCAAAGTCCATGCTAAGTCCAAAAATAATAATTCTTCGAGAAAAAAAAACATTGCCGTTAAAATAAAACCTACACATTTGTAGTAGACGGTGACCGGCTCCACAACTCAGGTCACGGGTTCGAAACCCAGCCTACGACCACTGTTACTGACCCAGCCCATTAACCGACATACTAATTGATAAACATGGATTAGAGCGGGGGGTGCTAACTAACTGGAGGCAATGAGTAAGTGACTCAGGCATGAGTCAACAATTTTTTTTTTATGAATAAACAATACATCAATACACACTGATATAAAAACTTAGTGTTTTAATGTCAATACATACCATAAACCCAATAAACGAATTCAATGCAGACATTTATTACCATGTTAATAAACATACCTATAAGACCATAGTTCCACTCAACAATTTTTGTTATTTATTTTATTCAAATCCCAAAACTATATCTACACAAATTATTATCTCACATCTTCAATATTACGTGCTTGAGGGGCAAAATTACAATTTGAGGAGGCTAAATCACATTGAGAATAATAGCTAGAAGAGTTATTTTCTCATGCAAAAATCAGTAAACATATTATAATATTTATGTACAAGCTTTCAATACTTACATATTACGGTACGTCTAGAGAGTAGTGACTTCCTTCCTTACCACTGGCTTTCTGATCGGAGACTGAACTTCTTTGGTTTAAAGACTGCTGCTTTATATAGTAAAAATCCTTTAACCTATTCTTAACCTGATTGGTAGATTCACTAACCTGTTCTTAATCTGATTGGTCAACGATGACTCTATTAACTAGTTCTTTAATCTGATTGGTTATTGATGACGTCTCTTAACTCATTCTTTAATATGATTGGTTAAACATGATGTATTCGCGATAATGGTCTTAATGTTACCTAAGTTCATGGAATCTGCTTATTAATGATAATTAGTTTCGAGGAAACTTTACCTGGTTCTATCCGGATTTAACTGACTGTTAATGACATCTTGTTGATATATAATATGGTCCAATTCTTTGAATCTGCCCATCAAGCTAATTACAATTCTTCGAATCTGCTCATTATGCTAATGGCATTCCTTACCTCGAAATATGATGAAATGCAAATGCTTGTGATGTTTTACCTAAATACTAAGCTTCAACTTGCTTGCTCCTATTAAATTCACTTTGCTAAATAGAACGTTGATTCCAGTCTACTACATAGCTCCTTCCCCTATTTAAAAGTTTTCATCGTTCCATAAAATGATAAAACTTTTACGAACTCCAAATTCTATAAAATAATGTACCTTTACATTGTATACATGAACAATTACATATAAACTCGTGTTAACACATATACCTCTACATTTTTTACATATACAATCACATAAACACGTGTCCATTAGCTTAACGTAATGTCTCTAATCACTGTCCGTTACTGTAGATTTGCAATGTCATAAGTGTTTCTAAATGTATCACTTCACTGTTTTGATCAATGTTCCATCAGCTTGAGTAGGTAGTCGCAGTCATTTTGCAGTAGATGCGAGTCGAAGGTCGTTCTTCAGTCGGCCATGTTCCATTACTTGCTTGGTAGAATTACGTTGTTGACAAACTTGCATCCATGTTGATCTTGTTCCATGTCGCATGAAGTTCCTGACTGTTGGTAAGTTGTCGATGGCTTGCAGTGCTATGGTAGTTTACTCTTGAAAGCTGCTAGTGCATTCTTCTCGTAGCCGTCATCCTGAAAAAGAAATCAGACCCAGGGACGGCGTGCGCCCTGGTTGTCGGTGGTAGATTAATTTTGTTTCTCCTGATTCATGGCTTATGCACTTTCTCGTCAATGCAAGATAGGGACTAAACATGTGGCTTGAATTGCTTTCGCTTACGTGACTGAATGGCAATGGAATTATCATTCGCATAAACAAGGTTATTAATGGGTAAACCTTAACCAATGAAACAAACTCTATAATGGCTTTGTTACTTGCTGTAAAGTATACTTGACTGTGACTAATTATAATGTTTACTCGACAGTGTGTGTGACTTGAAGTATTTGCCTAATCTTTCGTCTTACTATCTTCTCAATTTGTAATGAAATAGTGTTTACCTTTTGTTTTAAAAGTTTATGTGCCCAAGTTCTGCAATGTGTGCAATTTTCATTTTTTTTTTCTAAGTTCTCTGTCCTTGTAGGCAGTTACGTTATTAAATGCAATGATTACTTGATTCTGAGTTGATTTGGTATGTAATTTAATTATCTATCAAGGAATATTCTCGTAATCCAACATGTGTGGCTTAACGAACTCTTTATGCTCTTATACAGGGTGTCACTGTCGCACTGTCATGACTACTGCACTTTCCTTGTTAGTAATCATCATTCAAGCTTGCAACTTTTTAAAGTTTGTCAGAGGCTCCATTCAGGCTTACGACCCATTATGGTTCTCCATTGGCCTTCACACATACTCTTGAACGTTTGCGAGCAATTACGCTTCGCCAGGGATGAAAAGAAGTTCTATCAAGGTCCAATTACCCATTAGTAAAAGTATAATCATTTATCATTCATACAAGTGCGTGCTTACCCTGTTTCACCCTTTTCTTTTTTTTTTTTTTTTGCTTTACGTCCGTTTTGTTACATTGCCGTAACCTGAAGTCCGAAAACATTCCTTGCATGTGATTAACTTTATCTTATTTCTGTACAAGACATTTATCATACTTTGACTCTGATAACATTATAATGTGTCTCAAATCAAATTATCTAATAATTGCATTTTTTTTTGTTCTCAATTTAAAAATCCATTTTAAAAAAAATTTTTTTTTTTTTTTTTTTTACAGCATCTAAATATTATTCTAAGTATGTATGCAACTTTGATTAGGTTGTGTGCTTCTATTTCCATTAAACTTAATAACTTGTGTAATTGTTCTTGTTCTAGCAAGTTTATTGACTCCATAATGACAAATGTATCTACTCAATGTTAACTTCCTTGTTGTCCCAATGTCTGAATTTGGTGTTGATATACTGTGCAATTAATTTTTTTTTCTAAGCCTAAATTAATCAAAGTTCAAGATCAGTCACATAGTTTTTTAAAATAACAATGCCATTTTAACTATTTTTACTAAATTTACTCATGCCATTAATTTCTTGAAGAGTAATTATTATAAGTATTATACTATACTGAATGAGTCCATCTTGTTGTCTCGACATCTCATCGGATGGTAGTCCTGTCCAAGAGGTACGCTCTACTCGCTGTGTCTCTGTCCTGCTCGTTTCGGGACGATGTACCATGTAGCTGTTTAGTTGTTTATCTGCAATTAGAACTCTTTAATACTCTATTCATGACATATTTTCCAATATAACCTTCGTTCATGTACTATCTCTTATCACGTTCTCTGCACATTCTATTAAGCTATCGTCGCGATGACCCAATCTTTTCTTGCCATTAAACAATTCCTATAGCTCAACCTTTTAATTCACTCATTGGCTCACTAATACATCTTCACCTGGTAAATGTCCAATTCAACTAACTGACATTTTTCTCTATCCTCGTTCCTCTCATTACTGTCTCGTAATTATCATTAACCATAACGACATCTTAATGATCACTAATCGTTGTTCGAAAACAATAATATAACTACTCTCACTGTTATCGCTTGCGAGTCTGTATCACACTACCATAGTCTTATCATATTTTACCTAATCATATTTTTTTCCAAAACTGTTTAATATTAATATTCTTCAATATAATATGTACAATACATATTTATGTTCAAATGCATGCAACCTTAATATCTGCTTTCCTTGTGAGTAATTGACTAGTATGCATCCTAGTACAAAATGGGTTCCAAATTGATCTTATCTAGTAATGCGTGTTATTTGTCTCGTGCCTGGGGTGATGCTAGCTTGTGGCCTCCAGCTTAGATTTCGGAATTACATAACTTGTCAAATCAATCCATATGACCCTACAATTTATATTCTTCCTAGTCTTGCTTCTCCCTCAACTTACTACTTGTTGTTAACTCTCGATTACTCTCGTGTATACCCATCTCACTCACTTGTCATTCTACATCCATACTATTCTATTTTTTTTCCGTAGGCCTACTGTTTACAATGCCGGCATTTCTGCAAGTCTTATCCTGTATCTAAATAATAATTTTCATTTCCATCATTAATTCCTTTTTTTTTTTTTTTTACAACTGTATTCTACTGTTTGTATTTACAAAATTCAATCCTAACTATTTTCTTGCATAGAATATAAAATTCTATCTCGCATTTACATTTTCATACTAAATCGATTTGTTAGCTTATCCCCGATTAATTCTTAATTAAGCTTAAGCCCTTAATTAATATCATCATTATTCTACTTATTTTACTAAACATGTTTTAACTACTATTTACTTTCCTTTGTTGCAACATCTACTTCGTCTACTTTTCCTTCTTCTTACTTATCTCTCACACTCATTATCTCTTCCTAACCTTCCTCATTTTATACCATATGCTAAGCTAATCTTCGTCCTCTTCGTCCTCTACTAGTGGTCCTAAACTTCGCAACGGGTATCTGTGCGTTGGTTGCTCACGTCCTTGAACTTCGACTACCTGCGTGCGTCCTCTAATCCCGTCGTCGTCGTCCTCAAAATCTACCATTTCCATCTGTCTCTGCCTGTCCTTAGCTACAAATCCTAGCTCTTCGTCCTCTTTTTCGTCTGCTTTCTCTAGCTGATCCAATGCTTCTATCTCGTCTGCGAACTTGCATGGTTTTAAACGATTGGCGTGTACCAGCTGAGTTCCTGCCTTTCCGTACATGTCCTTTATTTAAATATACCAGGTAAACGAACTTGAATAATTCTGTGTGGTCCAGAATACAGCCGGGCAAGCTTCTTTGTTAATCCAGGGCGTAATCTAGGTTGTGTATAGGAACACTTGTCTCCTAGTTCATACGTGACTGGCTTAGTCGATCGGTTGTAGTACTCATGTTGTCTATCCTGCTTAACTTAGCTCTTCTCTTGCTTCTCTGAAGGTGTCCTGCAGGGCGTGCTATCAGCTCACTTCTGTAGTTTACATCCACGTCATAACGCGTCTCAATGGTTTAATGATGCATCAAATGGTAATTCTACATCACGGCCTAATTCCATAAAGAAAGGGACTGTCCAGTACTGCAGTGAGGTGTAGCGCGATATGCTAGCATACAATATGGTAGCCATTGATCCCAGTCTGTCTGGTCCTTGTTTACATAATGTGATAGGTACTCTTCGTATGTTCTGTGCTGTCTTTCACATGTACTATTTCCTAAACTGGTATAGGCTGTCGTTTGCAACTTTTTTATGCCCAATAGAGCACAAACTTCCTTCATTACATTACCTATAAAGTTTTTTCCGCAATCGCTAATTAAATTCGTCGGGATTCCGTGACGTGAAACGATTTGTGTTACAAAGGCGGTCGCAACGGTTTTGGCGGATTGGTTTGCGAGGGCAATGCACTCTGGATACTTGGTAAAATGGTCTACAAAGGTGAGTATTGTATTGTTTTTAATAACTTGTAAACACTCAAGGTACTATTTATGATGTTTTATTTAGTATTAAAACAATGACAATTTAGAATTACAAAGATACATCTGAGGCCCATGTTTTGAGGGAGAGAGAGATAAAGGTTTGGGTACCACGAACTTTTGTAGTGATACAAGGCTAGTAAAAATGTGAGTAGTTGTGTTGTTGTAGGTTTAAAATTATAAAAGAATAAATCCAATACATTTTTCTTTCTTTAAGAAAAAATTAACACAATCAAAAAGTAAGATTAGACTATTAAACATGATTAATCATAGTTTAAAAATTTTAAACCCCGACCCTTTTGATTTTACTAAACGGCCAAATCTTGATCTGTGATTTTCGGACACCTCGGGGGGTGGATACTTTCCTTCCGGGCTTCTATTGGCGGAATTTCCGCTTGATTTTACGCGTCACCAGTAGAGGGGCTCGCCCCTGGAGGATTGGTATTGGCGGGGAAATCTCTGTCGCACCCTGGCTCTGGTACTGTTTTTGGAACCTGTGTTAACTCAACATCAAGAGGAATGTAGGAAGGGACATGTCTTGGATTCCCGTGGGTATTAGGTGGTATCGATTTCTTTTTTAATGTTCGACCATTCTTCCACGAAGTATGCCCCTTGGTGAGTGCCGGCCCAACTACTTTCCATATTTTTTTAAATCACAATCCAAACTTCTCATTATCTTTAAGTGAGGAAGTTCTTTAGCCGATGTCTATTCGTAGTTTCTCTTTGTTTTTCTTCTTTTTGTGATTTTTCTTTAAAAAGCTTCAAATCAGGCCACTTTGGAGTAAGTTTGAACCCAACATGGGAAGCTTTGCCCTAAGCTTAGTCCCATTAGGAGTTGGGCTGGCTATAGCCATTTTGAGTGTTTTGATCGATATACAGTGTGCTTTGTTAGGATTTCTTGCTTTGCCTTTTTAAAGATTTTCTTGACTTTCACACCATTTCAGCCACCCCTTTACTTTTGGTAATGGGGACGCGTTGAAAATTTAAAACCCGTATCTTACCAAATTGCCTGAATTTTGACAGTCGAACTGAGAACCTTTTGTTCCCGTCCCTCTTTTGGTTTTCCAAATCTTGAAAATACTGCTTTCTTTTTTCCGATTATGGTTGTGATGACATTTTTTCTAGGACAACTTCTGGAAAACGACTAAAAAAAATCTTCTATAACTAAGTAGTTAACACCTTCTGGGTTTAAATATGTTGTTCCCACTGTTATCCATGGTCCATCGGGAAGAGTTGATTGCATTAATGGTTCTACCTGGTTATTACGATTTAATGCAGTTTTCTTTTGGGAAAGGTTCTTAAAAGTCTCTTTTACAGAAGCCACCCACTGCATGTGTGCTCTTCTTCTACTTTTGGGTTACACCCAAAGACCTTCATGAAACATTTCGTGTTGATTTTTACGGAATAACTACTCTGTACCTTTATGTTTACCCCTTATTTACTGTTAACTCGTTTGAAACCTTTATAATACTGATAAACGCAGGTTATTTCGAATATTTGAGGCCACTCATCTTTAATAAACATTGTTAATGTGTTAGAACATTTTTCTTTCGACATGTTTTATTTCTTCCCCTCGATGACACTCATTGGAAGTTGCAGTATTACTTGTCGACATAAGATTCTTGAATCTTGTAGCGAATGTCACGTTCGTTCGCCACAATATTCCTAGTTTTTGGAGAGAGTGTCTGGAAAATAACTCTTTTCAGGATATGTTTGATTTCATAGGAGAAAATTTATTAGGCGCATGCGCATTCTTTTTAGTCTCGGTTTAAAGTTCACTCAATGGTTTTTTTCCAAGAATGGCTATAAAGGGGTTTTTGATCAGTTATCACTAACACCCTTTTAAACCAATGATATAGTTTTGAAAAATTTCACATGCAAAGGTTATCCGAGAGCTTTTTTTTATGGTCGCTAGTTGTTCAAATTGACTTAAACTGCGGATGCAACATAATGGACGCCATGTCATGTCGTTTTGTTGTTGTTCGAGCATCGTCCAACCATATCGAGAATCGAGGAAATCTTGTCTCTCGATTAGGATTTTTAAAATAGCTAAGGTTGGAGCGGGGATAACATTTTAATAACTTCATTGAAAGCTTTCTCCTGATAGTTTCCCCCTGACCATCAAAAGTTATTACTCAACGGTCACGAAAAGTTTCGTTACCTCAGCTGCATTTGGTAGAAATTCTTTGAAAATTTACCATTCCTAGGATTTCGTAAAATCGGTGATATTTCTTGGTTTTTTTATGTTCTTTATAGCTTCAACCTTTTTTTGGTCTGGTTTTACACCCTCTGTACCAATCACATATCCTAGAATTTTACTGACTTTTAAATTAACACATTTGCTTTCGTTAACGTAATTTTTGTGCTTTAAACTCTTAAGACTTACCAGTCGTCGTCATGTTAGCTTGTGTTTTCCCAGTTAAAAACAAAATCATCCCTGTGTTAATTACTCCTTTTTTTGTCCTTCAGGACTTGGGGGTATTTTTTTTTTGATATACTTGGCCCCGGGAGCTTTTTCCCAAAAGGGAATCTATTAAAATATATCGGCCCGTCGGAGTAATAAAGGTGGTTTAAATTTTTCGATTTTTTTATCTAGTGGTACTGCCATAACCGGAACTTGCATTAACTTTTTTATATAAAGTTGCGTTTGGATGTTGGCTTAGTTTCTTCAACGAGGGTGTTGGGTCTTCTTTCGAACATGTTGTTTGTTTTGTGAAATCAACCACAATTAAGACTTTTTTCTGGGTTTTGGAACTACGACCAAGGTGAGACCAATCAGTAGGCTCCTCTATTTGAGTTATTACACCTTTTTTTTTCCATTTTTTCCCGTTTCCCTTTTTCATGGGTTCTCTGAGCGGTAGAGCTATTTGTTAGGACTGTGACTTGTGGCTGGTCTGAACTGAAAGTCGCAAAACAGACTAGGTCCGCAATAATTAAAAAACAAAAAAAAATAAAAAAAAATAAAAAGATGGCTCTCTTATAAATCATTTACGTAACTGTACAAAGAAAAAAAAGTTTAAAAAAACCCCCAACCCCCGGCCAACCATTCAGTGCGCCCCCTGGAAAACGCTCAGACGCCGTTTTGGAACTGGTACCAAAATGACTGGTCCCAAACCTTACCCTGGCGCTGCGATGAAGGGGGTCGCCTCCAGGCAGATGATGCTCTGCTCGGGTACCCAGCTCTGGTCCTCACGTGCTTAGGTGGCTAAATTTTAGAAACTATGCAAATAGCTAGAAACATGCACTTGGGTGACTTAATGACGGTTCGACGTGAGGCGTCAACATGCTTAGGTTATGAATGGAGACAAGGATGGCTTCCATGACTGACTCGACTCTAGGTTGGGTAAATGTGAATTCAACTTTATATTGTGGAAAGTTATTTGGTAAACAACATGGTACAAAAAACATGGAAAAGTTGACAAAGAAAAAAAATTAAAAAAAATGATTGGATCCAATTTTCCCCATTTAGATTTGTTTAGAATTTCACAATAAAAACACATGATCAAATGAATAAAAGACATACAAGTTTCCTCAATTTACATAAATGTTGTTTGGCTACTTAAACACCTCTCTGCGCGGCTTTGTCCCAGGCGTCGTACGCGTAAGTTTCATGTTAAGCGCTCCTGCGCCTGCGTCCAGTCCGTCGTCCGGCGAATTTCCTGGCGCTGGTCTTGGCTTCCTCCAGGAACGACGTGGTAATATTCGACGACTGATGGGGAGGGGTACGTGATGTGTATGCACGCACAAGATTTGGGACTAACTTGAATGAATGGGCCAAAGGCCTAGATACCACCAGCATAATGTGCTGACCGAGGAGGTTAGGAACTGTTATAGCCGATGTATGGACAAAATTATTATGAGAAACAAGGAAAAAGTATGTCACATTAGGAAAACATCGGAGAAAATAGGACAATTAGGGCCGTAGGATAAACCATGAGTCAGGGTAGGGTTGTCCGTACGTGAGAGGATGGGAAAAAAAATGCGCCTAGCGTGCATGCTGGGGCCAGGATACCAGTACGCTCTCACTACGTTAAGATTGATAAAGGATAGTTATATTGATATCTAGTGCACTAGTCGGTCGGCGACGCTTCTCGTCGGCGATCCGTGTATCTGCGACTCATGGTATTTACTATGAACTCGGGTACAAGCCAAAACCACTTATTCTTCGCAATAACTCACAAGAAGATCACGCTCTGTTTCTCCTCAGAGGACCAAGTGGACGCTCAACCCCGTAGCCAACGTCCTTGCGCATGCGTCCCTCACCGCATTTATTAGGCGGGTGGCGCGCATTACTCTCAGGCGCGGGTGTATCGAATCGCCGTAAATTCAAAAACTTCGAGTGCTCGCCGCATGGCGTAAGCCAATGGGACGGCAGCGTTCCTTGAATCACGGTCTACTCGAGATTCCACCTGTTGGTGTTACTTTCCACTGGCACTGGTCCCCGGCCTAGCTGCTGGCATAGGCCGCATTTCCAATGTCACTGACTATGATTTTCTCGGGTTGTCGCCTGAGACGAACGAATCCCCAATCGGACGTCGAGTACCCTAAGGCCGAGCTCGCGTTCCCGAAAACTATGCATAAAAAATCGATTGACAAACCACCTTGTCAACGCCTAAAGCCCCTAGTAGGCTATTTATGTAGGACATAGTCTCTTTTTTTTTTATTACTAGGCACTGCAAACCACTTGTGATATATATTTTAGTAGATTTCTCCGCTTTATGGATAAACTTTGGATATGGCGTATGCAAATTGATTTATGCAAAAATTTGGGTGTGGCAGGCCTAACAGGCTGCCCGAGCCACAACTGACCCCCACAACTTTTTGGTGAACTTGCACTCAAGTCATCTAATAAAGTGTACACAAAGAGGTGATACAGCAGATATCGGAGTACACACAATTTTTTTTTGTTTACAAAGTTGAAATTCCAATTGGCACAAAAACATTTACGTACTAGCATAGGAAAGGTAAGGGTAGGTAAAGCCTCGTCCAATTACGAAATTTAACTACTCCTGGCTATCCACGGATTGCCCCCCTTTGACTAACATTACGCTGTGGACCCAACCCGGTCCCAACCTCACAAAACTGTTCAAAACAAAACTTAATCCCCTGGAAATGCTGTTTACTCCCTTGGACACCTAAGCAAAGAACCTCACCCTAACAAAAGAAAGTTCCACCCCCACGAAACTTCAGAGAGTTTTCCTCTAGTCTTCCTGGGCGACGCTACGCCACTGGGTGGACTGTTGCAGCGTGTGAAAAAAACCAACAGCGCGCGCACCGACGCACCCCGCCTGGCCGCGATACTCCTTCTCGCAGCGCTGGCGTCGCATTTCGCTTTCGTCACCCCTTTTTTGAATCAAGCTGGCCCTCGCAGTGAGCCCAAACAAACTGGCTTCGTAGCCTTGCACAGCTGGGGCGTTTGACCTCACGCTCAACCCTACTATGCTGGCTGCGTTAAATATGGTGGTATATTACATCACCTGCCCTAAACACAGGTATACTGGCTAATCTCAAACTCGACAGTAGATAACACAAGTAAAGATAAAAAGGCGGCCGAAAAGCTACACCTATACTTGAACCACTCGCATATTACACGTGGAGCTAACCACCCCAAATCAATCCGATTGCATGAAGCAAAAATTTACAAATGACAATACGTGCTCACATGTGAGACTTAAAACTTAAGAGGACTACCCTATTCGTACACGTATTGCACGAAGCAAACGACGCGGTTTCCTTGAGAAAACGTCGAAACAAACTCCTGACTCGGACTGTACTACGCAACAGTGTTTCACTACCAACATTCTAAACATTGCTCTGCGCACTTGCCAGGCACACGGTCAGGACAGGGCTCGCCCCCAAAACAGCTCTAAGCTTGAAAAAGCACAAAACTTGACGCGACCCTCATACTCGACTTTCGGAACAAAAACACGCGGTTACGGAAATTAACTCACACTCTCAAGGAGCAAATCTTGCGCCCTCTTTAGCGACTTACAGAAACTTAGATCCGATGCTGTGGCGGGCGACGGCTAAAACCATCCAAACAACCTTCCCACGCGTGAACCACGCAGGTCACGCCCACAAACGTCGCAAATCGGCTACACGGACTTACTGGTGACCAAACACGGTCTAAGATCTAGTTCGCGTGCAAAATGGGGGTGCGGAAGGCTTAAATTAGTGTCCCACAGGCTAGCCTTACCTTACGGAAAACACCGTCGTAAGAAGACCTCGCCGGGACACCCGACCAATGTGGTCTAACAAAACGCTGAACTGCCCAAGAACAGTGGGTCCCCACGCTATGGTGAGCGATAACAACGTCAAAACAAGGGTAATTCGTGTATCAAACGAAATCGATTCCCGTTGTCTGCGTCCTTGGGACTAGGACGACCAGACACACGCCAGCCTAAACAGAAACACACACAATCTAAGTTAAATACCATTCCGTCGTGTTCCAGTCTTGGAGTACGTCAATCAACCTGGTGCATTCTCCAGCTGTCTTGCAGCTATTGCCGTGTTGGGACAGAGCTTTCGCCGGCTAGCGGCCTCTCGCGATCTGCGTCGATCGAGTTCGTCTTGCTCTCTCTCTCTGCGGCGTACGCCACCAGTGCCTAGAGTCGAACGGGCGGTATCTCTCTCCTGACCGATTCGTCTCTCTTGGTAGGCCGGTAGGTCCACGCTGTTCTGTCAGATCAGCCGACCTGTCACTCTCGGGCGAGGCGTCGCTGCGCTAGCGGACCACACGCCTGCTAGTAACAGCTGAGACTTTTCACTCCTCCCTCCCCATCTCGAGTGGCATGTGCTTCGCGCTACCCCACGGTTCCTCGAACTCCTTACGTAATTACGCAGACTTACTTTTACACGTCTCTTGAAGGACAACAAATTATATATAAGAAAAGCGATATTTTTACAAAACAAGGTTACATACGCCACAGATACAATGCTGCCGTTCACGACGGTACTGTCGCATTGTACTTCTTCAAGTTGCTTATGTTGTACACTCCTTTAACTTGTCCACGCTCATCTGTGAGTTCATACGCATTTTTGCCTGCGATAGCCGACACAGAGAAAGGTCCACTGTATAAGAGAAATATCTTTTTAGCTTCCTTATTGGCCAGATTAGTATTCCCAAATTGTTTTAAATAGTAACGATCTCCACTGAGAACACGGTTGCGACCGGGTGCTTCCGCATGTAGCTTTCGTCGTTTCGCCTTGCATTGTCGAGCTTCGCTTCGCCCACAGCAACTTCATTTCGTGTGTGATTGCGCTCGGACTCCGCGGGTATTTGAACAGACGTGCTACACCCCTTATCGGCATCTCGTCGTGATGGAGCTCGTAGGGCGTATAACCCGTACTCTCATGCTCTGTACTATTTAACCAATATTCGATTCTCGGCACTAGGGTAAACCCAACCGCGTGGCTCTCGTTGCAATAAGGCGAGGAGGAACCTTCCCAGTTTCACGCATAAGCCTTACTCGGATTCGATGTGGGTGACGTAGGATGGAGTGATACGCTCTCGTGTTATGCGCTTCTAACGCCTCGTACCATATCCGTGACGTGTACTGCGTTCCGTGGTCGCTAAGCAGCGCTGACGGCCGCAAAACGTTTCGCACGTAGTGCTCGAACTTGTTTACACACGCTTTAGCAGTGGCGGCCTTTGAACATAAATGGACACAATTTTCGAAAAACAAGTCTACGAAAACAAAGATATATCGTGGTCAGCTCCCCCTACCTTGTGGAGGGGGCCCATAGATATTGGTAGCGATTAAATTCGGCGCACCCCCTTAGGTCTGATTGCTTGATACGTGCCGTGCCAACGTATGGTTCGCATGCTTGGGATTTCTGACAGGTATCGCACGTAGGTAAACAACTTTCGCACTGAGCGCGTATTATCCCACGACCAATAAAAACCTTCTTGTAGAGCGGGCTAGCACTTATCTACCCGAAAGACCTATTTCTGCGTGCACTGCCCATACTATGTCGGCCATCAAGTCGACTGGTACACATACTTTCCAAGTATTTTCTCGATCTCGTACTGCGTTCTATGATAGAAGGACTTGTTGTAACTTGTAATGTCGCTCAGGCCGCGTCGGTCCTTCTATCATTTGATCGCCTAATTCTATCCCGAAAATAAGCGTCCTCGGACTGGTCACTTCTGCCATTCTTTCAACTTTTTCTTGAGCTCTGGCTGTCTACAGTAAGGTTTATCTTCGCAACTACACTTCGCGGTCGCGAACTTGTCTACTCTACCATTCCTCTCCTAAACTCCGATAGCGGGAAACGACTGAGACATCCGCTACTAGATTGTCCTTGCCGAAACAATGGATTATCTTGAAGTATATTCTGTGAATCGCCAGTCCACATCGCGTGAGCGGTTCGATAAAAGACGGCATTGCATATAAAACGTGAGGGCGTTATGGTCGGGATTCACCGTACAGTCCCTGACATCCGTACAGTAGATCCTGAACTTGTTCAGGCAGTGAACAATTCGAGTAACTCCATTTTCGCGGGTAATTAGTTAGTCGGGCACCTCAGCAAAACGCGAGGTCATCGATATGAACACGCTGGTCCCCCGTTTTAGTCTAGTTGAAACAAGTGACCTCCCACGCCCGTGATCGCTGGCGTCGCTCTGGATGTAGAAACGTGGTCATACGCGGGTATGTTTTTTTGGTGGGGGGGGGGGGGGGGGTGGGTGGGATAACCACACAGTTTCCTCGAACAACTTCTTTACTGCCGCGAAATCCGCCTCGCTGTTGTTTAGACCAACACCATCCGCACCCTTTCTTTAGTAGTGCATGTAAAGTTAACTTACTGCGTCGCTTAAGCGGTCGCAGAATCTTCTGTAGTACCACATAGCCGAGAAAACGCCTCAATTGCTTGGGAGTTTGGGCGCAGGCCACTCCTGTATGACTACTAACTTCGACGGTCAGTGACACCTCAGCCGACAGAACGTGTCCCAGGAATGGGAGCTGGTCCCTTCCAAAAACAATGACCCTGTAAAAAGTTCAACTTCAGCTGCAGTCTAATACCGGATAAGTACTAGTGCCACGTGTCGCGTATGACTCCTCGTAGGTGTTCCGACGAGACCACGAGGTCGTCCACATAGGGCCTGACGAAATCTTTCACTTCGTCCCCCAGGACCTGGTCCATAGCCCTCGTAAAAACACCTACGCTGGTGCTGAGACCGAACGGTAGAACACAGAATTGATACGTCCTCTGATTATATTTGAACGCAGTATACTGCCTGCTCTCCGGGGTCAAACCGATCTGCCAATAACTCGCCGTTAAGTCCAACGATGATAGGTAGCGTACCTCCCCAAACTGCTGGAGGAGCTCCTCTGGCACGTGCGGGTGGGGGGGGGCGGGGGTGGGGGGGGGGTAGTGTAGAGGTTGTGAGGGCCACTCACCGGTCCGGCACCAGGTTAGCATTGCATTGCCTAGCATCCAGGCATAGCCGCACGGTCTTATCTTTTTTTACCACTACAACTAGCGGGTTTACATAGGGACTACTGGCCCTCTCTATTATTTTCCATTCTAACATCTTGGCTAGTTGCTCCTCGACAGCGGGTCTGTGCGCATACGGGACAGGATACGTTTTCTCAAAATAATTCGATTCGGCGACCACATTTATTTTATGTTCGTAACAGTTTACGCGCCCCGGCCGTGTCGAAAAAACGTCCTTATATTTGATTAGGAGCTCTATCATCTCGTCTTGTTGCTCACGCGTGAGATTTCCCTGACTCCGAATCTGAGTTCTAATCTCCTCTTCGGTAACCTGGTCCGGGTCTACCCCCACCCGCTCTTGCGATAACAACAACGCGAATCGTCGCCCTCCCGTACCGGTTCTCAGGCCTCAACTAATAGGCTGGTTCGGATTCAACTAACACTCTTCCTGTTCCCTTCCCCGTTCCCAGCATATTTATAAGGGTAGAATGTACAACATGGTCGTTGACGACGAGGGTGTTTGTGTCAAAACAGATCCGCACCTTATTCTTATAAAACCAATCTATTCCCAAAATCAACTTCCTCACTAGGTCAGTGACAACTAAAGCAGGGTATTTCGCTGGTTTTACCATCCACGCATAAGTCAGGAATATTGTCTCTCACCTCGTTGCTTTCTACCGGCTCGTCGCACCGAGTATAGTACACGACCTATCTAATGGTCAGTATTATGCCCGATTTTGAGAGAGGGCACCCTTTTGGTTAATAATCTCGTCGACAGTGTTCGGCACCAATGACCACCCGTCACCTCGCTGCCGGTATCTAGTAGGGCAACTACGACAATCCCGCTAGCACCTACTGTACATTCCACGCAAGGGGGGAATTCATTAGTTTTCTCCTTATCTGTCGCGTCTTCCGCGAGTAGTTCTTCTCTTGGGTTAGAGAAAATAGTTGTCACACTGCAAGGGTCGTCAACGAGAGTCGGTAGCTGCGTGTGCACCAGGCCGACTACTTGGAGTTTTCCGCACCAGTGGTACCTCGCGGCAGTCCACCACTGGCCGTATCGGTTTCCACTACTTGCGTGAATACTCCTCGACTCACGGCGCCGCTCGACCTCGCCTGGTCGTGCGCACCCTCGCTGCGCGGTGGACCGTGTTCTCGCTCGGGTCCAAGGTTCGAGTTGCCAATCGCTCCGCTCGACGTACGGTTCTGCGCCTGCGCGCCTACTTCACGCGCCTCCGTCGCACGTGGCTGATTACTTCGATCGTGATTGATTGGGTATCGGTTTCTATCGCCCCTATTGAATTTGTTGAACTTTCCCGCCGCTTGTCCCGTTGGTCCCTGCGGTACGTGGTTGCTGCTGCTAGGTTTAGTTCCTGTGTTTTCATCGTCCGTTCCTATTTTTACGTTTTCATTTTCTATTTGCAATAATAGGTCGACTAACTCGGTGGGCGAATCTTTGGATGACAATAACGCGGTCTTCATAGCATCGCCAAAGTGTCCTCGCAAATTAGCGGTTAATAGGTGATTACATATGGGGTTGGCTAGGTAGCTGTTTAGTTTTATCAACTTTATGCAGTAACCGGACTTCAAACCCGATCCCGCTGTGTATTTACCGTTGTACATGTGCTGATACAAACGTCCTTGCTCTACTACCCCCCAATATCTATTTAACAGTGCTTCTTTGAATTCGGCGAAATTATTTATTTCCAATTCGCGCAGCCATTCTAACACTGGACCTGCACAACACTGCGTTGCTAAGGCTACCTTGGATTCCGGGCTCACTCCGAACGCATCCAGCCGTTTTTCGAGTAACGTCACAAATTCTTGTGGGTGTAATCCCGATACATCATTGTTGAACCTTATGTTCTCTCTCGCTAGGCGCTCGCCTACATACACCTCGTGCCTAAGGGAATTCTGTCGTTCATAAGCTCGCCTGCAGGCTCGGACGTCCAGTGCGCTGGTTGACATATCGCCTGCGGAATCTGCCGTGTGAAAACGTGGGCGCTTCTGGTATCGACTCTGCCGTACTATTCAAAGATAGTTATCGGTATGGCCAACATTAGATGGATCTGAGCGTGCGTCCTTGATAGCTACTTCCGTATCATGACCGCTAGATTTATCGATATTTGTTCGAAGTTCGGTTAGCTCCACCCCTGTGTTTAGTAACATTGTCCCTCATTCCCTCTTCTATCCCGGAGAGTTGTGTGCCTTGCTAGACGAACTGTTCTGTTCTCATTGCGGTCACTTCTAATGCAGGTTTAGGACTGGTATTCTTACCCGTACACTTGCATCAAGATCGCGTATGGACCCTTCAGTTTGGTGTCCGCAGGGCTCGGAACCTGGCTCCTAAGTTGATCTATTTTTTGGCCTATCGCTGTGGTTTGAGTGTCTATGTTATTCACTAAAGCTATCGCCAGACTTGTGCACACACAACCCTTTGCCCTCGTACACCCGTGCTCTCTCCCCCCTAGCCTTCTCGGACGGTCTTCCTGTATTCCTTATCCCTCTTCCTTGCTATCTCGAGTGCTGCGGCGTACTTTTCGTCCTAGCCTCTGCGAAGCTAACTCGCGTTCCCACCTGTTTTCCGCGCGCGCTCAAACTGTTTCCATCTGCGCGGCGATCTGCGTAGTGATCGTGTTCTTAATCTTTCCCTCGGATTCTTCGACACTCCACACCATTTCCGCGTCATCCTCACCATTGCCGCGTCTCTCCTATCAACTAGCTGTTCCATTCGCGTTCGGCCTCCTAAACTTCTGGTCGATTTTGTCTAAAATATGTTCTAGCAAATCGCATTCAGTTCGATTTCCGGACCGGCGGATCGTCCTCAGACGTGGCTGACATCTATATTTCCTCGCTACGCGATTCTAATATTTAATGTTTCGTGCTTCGCCTCCGGATCCGTCTCGCCTGCTCCGTGAAGGTGCGTCCCGCAACACCTTTGTCCCCGTGATCTGTGTCACGCACATTACTGCAAACCCCTGGCTCTATGGAAGCGCTCGGCACCTCGGACGCTAGGCTCTGCCGCGCTGCATCTCTCCTACTCTCGCTCTACGCCGCGCGCTTGCCCGCGTTCTTTTCCGCGCTTCCGCCATGTTAGTCGTGTGACAATTATTCGACAATTAATTTACTTTTATTTCTATTTCTCGGTACTGTCGTTGGAAGTTACGAAAAGCAACGGTGGGCCGGACAATTCTGACTGGTAGGATGGTTCTGAACTCGAAAGTTCGCAAAACAGGATCTAGCGTCCGCAATAATAAAAAAAACAAAAAAAAAAATTAAAAAAAAATAAAAAAGGATTGATCTCTACTAACTGATTCACATAACTGGTACAAAGAAACAAAAGGTTAAATAACCGAACTCACGGCCAACGATCAGTGACGCCGCTGGAAAGTCGCTCAACGAACGCCGTTTGGAATCTGATGTACCCAAAGTGCCTGGTCCCAAAAAGCCTTACCCTGGCGCGTGCGATAGGGGGGTCGCCTCCAGGCGATGATATATGCTCTGCCGGTACACCAGCTCCTTGGTCCTAACGTGCCCCGCCAGTGGCTAATTTTAGAAACTATTGCAACTAGCTAGAACATGCATGTGGTGACTTAAGGACGGTTCGCACGGTGATGACTTCAACAGCCTAGGTGCCTATGAATGGAACAAAGGATGCTTCCATTGGATGACTCGACTCTCTGTTTGGGTAATGGGAATTTCAAACTTTATATTGTGCAAAGTTATTGGTAAACATGGTTAACATAAACAACATGACAAGTTGACAAAGAAAAAAATTAAAAAAAAAATGATTGGATCCCAATTTCTCTGTAGATTTGTTTAGAATTTCAAATTAAATACATGTCAAATGAATACAAGACACTACAAGTTTCCTCATACATAAAATGGTTGTTTGCTACTCAACACTCTCTCTGGGCGCGGCTTTGCCCACGGGCGGTCGTACGCGTAGTTTTAATTTTGCGCTCCCTGCGCCCTGGCCGTCCAGTCCCCGTCGTCCGGCGATTTACTGGCGTCCTGCGTCTTGGCTTCCTCAGGGAACGACCGTGGAATATTCGACGACTGATGGGGAGGGTACCGTGATGTGTATGCACGCACAGATTTGGGACTAAACTGAATGAATGCGCCGAAGGGCCTTAGGATACCACCAGCATAAGTGCTGACCTGGGAGGTTAGGAAAACTGTTATAGCTCGAGTATGGACCAAAATTATTATGAGAAAACAAGGAAAAAAGTATGGTCACATTAGGAAAAACATCGGAGAAAATAGGACAATTCGCCGTATGGATAACCATGATCAGGCGGGGTCGTCTGGACGTGACGAGGATGGAAAAATGGCGCCGAGCGTGCATGGTGGCCAAGGATACCCTACGCCTCACTTACGTAATATCAAGATAAGGATAGTGATATGATATCTACGAGTTGCCTAAGTCGTCGGCGACGCTTCTCGGTCCGGCGATCCGTGTTATCTGCGACTCCATGGTATTTCCTATGAACTCCGTGGTACAGCAAAAACCAGTATTTCTTCGCACTAACTCACAAGAAGACACGCTTCGGTTCTTCCTCACGACCAAGTGGAGCTCAACCCCGTAGCAACGTCCTTGCGCATGCGTCCCTCGCATTTTAGGCGGGTGCTGCGCATCTTCAGGCGCGGGTGTATGAATCGCCGTAAATTCAAACTTCGAGTGCTCGCGATGGCCTAAGCCAATGTGGACGCAGCGTTCCTTGAATCACGGTCTAGCTCGATTCACCGTTGGTGTTACTTTTCCACTGGCCACGGCTCAAGGCTAGCTGCTGGCCTGGCCGCATCCACTGTCACGTGACTATGATTTTCTCGGTTGTCGCCTGAACGAAACGATCCAAATCTCGAACCCGTTGAGCTACCCTACAGCCGCAGCTCGCGTTCCCGAAAACATATGCATAAAAAAATCCGATTGATCAAACCACCTTGTCAATCGCCTATAGCCCCCTAGTAGGCTATTTATCTGTAGACCATAGGTCTAATTACTAGGCACGGAAAACACTTGTGATATTATTTTAGTAAGATTTCTCCGCTTTATGGTAAACTTTGGATATTTGCGTATGCAAATATTTATGCAAAAATTTGGGTGTGGCAGGCCTAACAGGCTGCCCGGCCACAGTACTGTAACTGCATATGGTGTTGCATTATCTTTAAGCGATATTTTGAACTCAGTATCCATTTTCCCTAGACCACTAAACAATTTAGGATATTTCTGTTCTGAACTAGCCCTATTTGGATTTGATAGGCTTGATTCTTCCTTAGTTTTTATACTATCAACAAAGTTTAACATATTCAATGCTGTTATGGCAGGCATTCCTAGTAACGCTTCTTTCACTTCTTTTGCAACATAGATGTCCTGCATCACTGTAACTTTTTTCCATTTTAAAGGAACAGTAATTTTTCCAATCACCTTTATTGGCTGATGGCCTGGACCAAATAGTTTCTTCGAAGTATAAATTAGATTAAGACCTTCGTTCTCACTTTTCGCATTTTGGCGTAGGCCTATGCTTTTGAACGTAGCTTCTGGAATAACGGTAACATCCGCCCCCGTGTCAATCTTGAAACTAATTTTGTGCTTCTTTATTAAGAAGTTAACATGCCACGCTTTGTTTTTGTCTTGCGAGTCTATTGCTCCGCAGTAAGCATCATCTTCAGACGTTTTCTCTACGTTGACTTCGTTGACGTTTTTAGATCTGCATACTTTTTCCCAGTGCCCCTTACGTTTACATTTATTACACGCGCTATCTTTAGCTGGACATGATTTGTATTTATGGCCTGGTTTATAACCACATCTACCACACTGTGAATTAGGCTTTTTGTCCTGTTCACCCGATGGTTTCGAATAAGTCTGAGATTTATTCTTGTATTGAGGTTTCGATTTTCGAATAGCGTCAACATTCTGACCAACGTCTTCGTTACGCACAATAGCCTGTTGTTGGTGTATCGACTCTTTTTGTTTCACTCGGTCAATCACCTTATCAAGAGTTAGACTAGGATCCATTTGTAGTTGCTCACTTAACTTTCCGTCAAGCATACCTACTACTATCCTATCTCTAATAAACTCTTCTATTAGTTCTTTAAAACCGCAATTTTCTGCAATGCTGTATAAGTCATTTATGAAAACGCTTATTGGCTCTCCTTGCCTCTGGCATCGTTTGTAAAATCGAGCTCGCTCATATATGATATTCTTACGAGGCTCAAATCTTTCCTTGAACTTTTGGAACACTACATCATATGTGTTCAGTTCATCGGTAGTTAGGCGAAATGATTTCAATATTTCCCCAGCCATGGATCCCAAAGTATAGATAAATAGGTCTACCTGTACCTTCTGTGGTTTTAGATTTATCTCTGCACAACTCCTAAACCTCTCCCATCTGTCACACCATTGTTCCCACTCTTTTGGTTGTGAGAAATCAAATTGGCCTGGAGGTTGGATATAAAAAGAAGATGTTGCGCCTTGGCCTATTATAGGTTGTTGACCTGTTACAGGACTTAGGCCCTCGCTGTTTCCGACTTGAGACATCGTTTTCCAAAATGCCAGCCTAGGTTCTAACCTAACTTTTATCTAGCTACCATGTGGCTTTTAATAACATCTTTTTACTTACGTTTTTTATGTTTCTGGTTGTGCCTCTTATTCATCCACCACTTCTGAACACCATGTATTGTTTTTAATAAACTAGTAAACACTCAAGGTACTATTTATGATGTTTTATTTAGTTATTAAACAATGACAATTTAGAATTACAAAGATACATCTGAGGCCATGTTTTGAGAGAGAGAGAGATAAAGGTTGGTACACACAGCAACTTTTGTAGTGATACAAGGCTAGTACAAATGTTAGTAGTTGCTGTTGTTGTAGGATTAATTATACAATGAATAAATCCAATACAAGTATGTACTTATTTCCAGACAAAGTAGTTGCAAGTGGTCCCACGATGTCCATCCCGCACCATTGCATTGGTTTGGTGGCCTCTGGAAACTTCTGTAGTGGTGCCTTACGTAAGTGGGGCGACGTTTTTCGTCTGTTACACGAAATGCATTGTTGTACATGTTGGCGTATGTTTGCGTCCATTCCTGTCCAATAGAATCGTGTTTTAATCAATTCAGTGCAACGTGTTACTCCGTTATGTCCTGCCATTGGTGCATCATGAAATGTTTTTAGTATCTTTAATACCATAGTTCTAGGCACTACTAGTTGGTCCTCTCTCTGGTTTGCAGTTCTTATCTTGTACAACAGTCCGTCCTCGTCCAGTGCATACGTCTCGTTGCTTCGGTTGTCCTTAGTTAACTGGGCTATTACGTCCTTTAGTGCAGGGTCCTTACGTTGTTCGTCTCGTATTCGTTGTCTGTCATACACTGGCTCGAACTCGGGTGCAACTGCACTTATGCATATTCTTGACAAACAGTCTGCGTTTGTGTTCAACTTGCCTTCTCTGTACTTGACTGTGAAGTTAAAATTACTCAACAAAATTGACCATCGGGCTAAACGTGAAGTTGGATCTTGCAATGAGTCTAACCATACTAAAGGTCGGTGATCGCAGTATATGGTGAAGTGATTTCCATATAGGTAGCAGTTGAAATATTTTATTCCGAACACTATACCTAACAATTCTCTTTCTGTCACAGTATAGTTCTTCTCTGCGTTATTTAATACTCTTGATGCATAACCCACTGGTTTCTCTACTCCTTCTGACATCTGTGAGAGTACAGCTCCTACTGCGACGTCACTGGCGTCGGTAGATAAGATGAACTCCTTATCAAACATAGGGTAAATCAACACTGGTTCCTTGCATAGCGCATCTTTTAGCGTTGTAAATGCCTTCTCTTGAGCTTCTCCCCATTCAAACGCTGTTTCCTTTTTTTTTAGTTCTGTTAACGGTCTGGCTATCGATGCATAGGAATTTATATGTCTTCTATAATACCCCGACATTCCGAGAAAACTTTTTACTTTAGTCACATCGGTAGGTCTAGGATACTCCTGTATTGCCTTGACTTTACGTGGATTCGGTTTAATTCCATCTTCAGACACAACATGTCCAAGATAGTCCAATTCGGTTCTCAGAAAATGGCATTTCGATGGTTGTAATTTCAAATTTGCATCTCTTAGTCTCTCGATGTGTTCCTCTATGGTACGTGAATGCACAATTACGTCATCAATATAACACATGCAACGAATGCCTATGAGTCCTGATAATACTGAGTCCATTAGTTTTTGAAAAATCGCCGCTGAGTTTTTCATTCCCATCACCATTCTGGTGTATTGTAGGTGCTCTCTCCCGGTCACAATAGCACATTTTTCTCTGTCCTCAGGCCTTATCAGTACCTGGTGATAACCCTGATTGAGATCGAGACTGGAAAAATATTTTGCGCCTCCTAGCATGTCCAGTGTCTCGTTTATATTCGGAAGTGTCCAAATTTGAGTTTTCGTTACACTATTTAATCCCCTCATATCTGCTACGACACGATAACCTACGGGTCCTGGGCTGCCGTCTGGTAGTGGTTTACTAGGTTTATCGACGAGAAGCACAGGAAAGCTCCATTCACTGTTAGTTGGCTCTAAAATTCCCTTATCCTTCATGTCCTGTATGCATTTGTCAAGTATAGCTCTCCTTGAATGTGGTATCCTGTATGGAGGTCGTTTAATCGGCTTTGTGCCTTCTATTAACTCTAATTTGTGCTGTACTTTGGATGTGCATCCGAAAGTCTTTTCATCTTGCGAAAATAAATCAACATATTCAGTCAAAAATTCTTGCATCTGTTTTTTAACTGGTCCTGTCAAATGGTCTAAGTTCCACATGGCTTCTATTTCCTGTTGCGTAGGCTTGTTCTTGCCTTGGTCTGATATGGAGGCTAGCGTCCCTTGTTCTCTCATTTGTTCTATTCTCTCTCCCGAAATTAACTCAATGCTTCCCATCAGTGTGTTCTTGGGTATCTCTATGTCTGATTGCGTAATATTCATGATCTGCAATTGTACTTTATGGTCTTCCCTTTCTGTAATTAATGAGCGCGCGCATAATATGCCTCTATGCGTTAACATGGCTGGTTCAAACAATAACACATTCCCTTCACTTTCATCCGCGTGTGATCGCGCTGAACCTCGTTGTATACCTTCACAGAGCACCTCCGATCGAGCTGGTATAGTTGTTCTTTCTTTTAATCGCACTAACCTGATACAATCATTATTTTGTGTTTGCTGTCCCTTGCTTGTAGCATCGCGAGCTGGCTTAATCACTTCTGTTGTTGCATAACTGTTGTAGCTGTGTTGTTCTTCTTCTGTGTTTCCGTCTTGATGGTTTGTTTTGTGTTGGCGATTGTGGTTCAATTTCCGCTTTATTCTGCTTACCTGTCTGTAATCTCGTGGAATTGGAATTGTTTATTCTGTGTTTATTACGTTGATTAATGAGGTTAATTGCTGGGGTGCCATGTACATATGCATTTAGTTCTCTAGCATCCAACTTGGTTCCTCTGTTCGGCAAGCTTTTGATTTCCATAGCAACCTTATTGTTACCCTCCCACATGTATTGTTCTGTTGTGGATATATTGAATTTGTATTCATGCAAAAAGTCCTTGCCTATCACTCTGTCTACGTCACCAAACATGTCGTCTCTCCCTTTGTCAAATGGGAATAAGAACACATCAGTCCCTAAGTTTAGTGCTTAATCTGTTTCGCCTGTGGTTGATAATGCATCTCCTGTTGCAGCATACAATATTTGATTAAATGGTCGAGTCGGTTGTCCTCCTGTTCTAACTATCCCTTGTCGTATTAATGAAACAGTAGCGCCACTATCAATGAAAAGTTTCACAGTTCGTTTGGTTCCGTTTTTATTATGCACCGTACCAGTTATAATAAATCCATTCTCCTGCCAAAAATTTCCCAGTATCTCATAACGTAACATGCGGGGCTCTAGTTTCCTCGGTTCCCATTTCCCGCGCCCAAACGAGAACCTTGGTCGTTTAATCGTCGGTCTCGTTCCTCTCTCCGTTTACGAAAACAGTTAGCTTGCACATGACCTAGTTAGTAACAATAATAACATCTGTTATTGTTTTGATTCGGATTTGAAGTAGGTCCACGACTTTCACTTGTTCGTCTGGCTGTCGCACGTTCTTCGGGTGAACGACCTGCTTGTTGACAATTGCGTGCAAAATGTCCTGGGGCATTACAATTATAACATCGTTTCTGTATTTGTCTCCGTTGCTGGCAGTCTCGGGCGTAATGACCGAAGTTACGACATTCATAACATTGTATTGAACCTGAGTTAAAGTTCCAGTTACTTTCCCTGTTTCTTGTATTATCGTTTCTATTATTGCTCGCATTCCATGGCCTCTCGGGTGTCCTTGTCTGCATAGCGCGTGTGTTAGTGGTTTGCACTGAGTCGCGTGGCGTAGGCGAAACTTGTTCTGATGACACTGTGTTAAACACCGACTTCTTATCACTGGTTAACAAATCATTTTCATGCTCCTCAATCGCTATCTTGACTGCTTCTGCGAATGTTTTAGGCGCTCTCAACAAAACAAATCTCTTTGCTTCTCTAATTCCTCGAAGGAATTGCGCCAACAATTGCTCTTCTAACAGTTTCAAGCGAATGTCGTTCTCTGTTCTATCTTCGGAAATAACTCGCATTTTGGTACCTTCCTTCCTTAGCCGCGTCGCATTCTGGTCTATTGTTTCTGTTGGTCGCTGCACACAATTATTAAATCGCTGGATTGCTGACGAATTATGTTCCCGTTCCTTAAATCGCTGGGTCAAGCTCGCTTTTATTGTTTCGTAATTAGCAGAGTGAAGCTCGGTTTCTACATTGAAATATTCCTTAGCTTCGCCTTCTAGCTTTAACACAGTTATCCCGGTTTTATGTTCTGGTGTCCATCCCGCTAATAACGATGCCCTATCTATTGATAAGAAAAAGTCCTCAACTGTTTGTCCTGATTTTTCCCCAGAAAACTTTTCGATTAATGCAAGAAGTCCTGACACATTCCTAGAGGGAACCTCATCGGCTATCGGTACTACAGGCATTGTAATTCACTGTTTATTGCTATGTAGGGTTAATAGTGCTGTCACCAGTAATTTATTTAAAATTACGTTTCTATCGTTTCTCCTTGACACTGTTGAATCCCCCAAAAATTTTTAACTATCCCAAAACTGATCTAATCCGCAACTGATCTAATCCGCAACTGATCTAATCCCGCATCGCTGTCACCACTGTAGTATGACGGCTGACCGGCTCCACAACTCAGGTCACGGGTTCGAAACCCAGCCTACGACCACTGTTACTGACCGAGCCGATTAACCGACATACTAACTTGATAGCATGGATTAGAGCGGGAGTGCTAACTAACTGGAGGCAATGAGTAAGTGACTCAGGCATGAGTCAACAATTTTTTATTAATGAATAAACAATACATCAATACACACTGATATAACAACTTAGTGTTCAATGTCAATACATACCATAAACCCAATAAACGAATTCAATGCATACATTTGTTATCCATGTTATTAAACATACCTATATGACCATAGTTCCACTCAACAATTTATGTTATTTATTTTATTCAAATCCCAAACTACATCTACACAAATTATTATCTCACATCTCCAATATTACGTGCTTCAGCCTGAGTGGCTAAATCACACATTGAGAATAATAGCTAGAAGAGTTATTTTCTCATGCAAAAATCAGTAAACATATTATAATATTTATGTACAAGCTTTCAATACTTACATATTACGGTACGTCTAGAGAGTAGTGACTTCCTTCCTTACCACTGGCTTTCTGATCGGAGACTGAACTTCTTTGGTTTAAAGACTGCTGCTTTATATAGTAAAAATCCTTTAACCTATTCTTTAACCTGATTGGTAGATTCATTAACCTGTTCTTTAATCTGATTGGTTAACGATGACTCTATTAACTCGTTCTTTAATCTGATTGGTTATTGATGACGTCTCTTAACTCATTCTTTAATATGATTGGTTAAACATGATGTATTCGCGATAATGGTCTTAATGTTACCTAAGTTCATGGAATCTGCTTGTTAATGATAATTAGTTTCGAGGAAACTTTACCTGGTTCTATCCGGATTTAACTGACTGTTAATGACATCCTGTTGTAATATAATATGGTCCAATTCTTTGAATCTGCCCATCAAGCTAATTACAATTCTTCGAATCTGGTCATTATGCTAATGGCATTCCTTACCTCGAAATATGATGAAATGCAAATGCTTGTGATGTTTTACCTAAATACTAAGCTTCAACTTGCTTGCTCCTATTAAATTCACTTTGCTAAATAGAACGTTGATTCCAGTCTACTACACATTTAAGCCTATTTTTCAATTTATTATTTCCCTACCTAAGGCCCCCTAGCATATCATAGGCTAGAGTGGCGCATTATGACCTTACAGTTGTAGTGCGCTAATACTAACACTAAAACCCTATTATTTATACCTATATTATACTTATCAAACTTAAATGCAAATGTTCCCGTGTACTCAACACATGACTCGCTCACTCGACTAACAACGACTTTGGCGTTTTCCTAGTCTAATTGGCTAAGGCGCCGTTATATACCCGAAACGTGAGAGCCCTAGGTTCAATCCCCTGGTCGGGAAAGATTTGGTAATTTCTAGATTGTATTTTTTAAAATTATTTAACATGTTTTGAAATGCATATAACGTGGTGTAGTCTATCATCTGTGACAATACTATGGAAAACATACCCAGTACGAAATACGTGAAAATATTGCAAGGTTTACTCAATCTACGAGCGGAATTTGGGGGTACCTTGACGTGCAACATTCGATAAACCTTGCATGGGCACGGCATTTCACAGCCAGGTAAAAAACAAACAAAACATATTTTTCTTAAGTCAAAACCATTGTCTGTTAAACTAATTCCTACTCATGATAGGCCTATTTTTCAGTTTATTATTTCTTGTAGGTTTAAATCGAAATGGATTGTGCTCATTTTGTTAGCAGTTCTCAGTTACCTGGTCACGGATGTCTGTTTAAAATTTCAGGTCAATCTATTTGGTCGTCCGGCCGTATGGGACCGGACAGACATACATACAGACATTGGACACAGTCACGAGAAGGTCCGATCGAGTAGCGTTATATGCGTTGTAAAGCTGCGCTCACTCGTCTAAAGAGTAGTGACATTCTTGAGTGTGGATTGGCTAATTACCATAGAGATTCTTTTTAGGATTGATGTCATAGGTGGTTGAATCGATTTCAATGCATTATAACTAGGAAAACGCTAAAGTCCCGCCGCGTTGATGGATGAGCGTTTTTTTTTGTAAGTTTTTTGTTTGCGTTTTTTGCGTTTGCTTACACTTTTCCTTTGCAAGTGCTTTTTGAATGCATTGTAGGTGATTGTTGTCAAGTTTCTATTGTTACTTGTTAATTGGTATTATAAACCTAAAAAAACTCATATTAAAACCTTTATTTCTGTGGATTCTGACTAACTCTTTCTACTTTTTCTTTCAAAAGGTACCACATCACCATAACCTTAATGTCCATGTGAAATCTGAACGTTGTAGCCCCACCCGTTTGGTCAGAATCGGCCCAAATGTGACGAAAATATTGCACTAAAAATTGAAAAACTAATATTAAAACCATTATTTCTATAGATTCTAGTTAACTTTTTCAACTTTTTTCTTTTAAAAGATACCACATCACCATAACCTTAATGTCCATGTGAAATCTGAACGTTGTAGCCCCACCCGTTTGGTCAGAATCGGCCCAAATGTGACGAAAATATCGCATAAAAATTGAAAAACTAATATTAAAACCATTATTTCTATAGATTCTAGTTAACTTTTTCAACTTTTTCTTTCAAAAGGTACTACATCACCATAATCTTAATGTTTATGTGAAATATGAACGTTGTAGCCCTACCCGTTTGGTCAGAATCGGCCCAAATGTGACGAAAATATCGCACTAAAAATCGAAAAAAAATCGTAAAAGTATGATATTCATGAGAAATATTTCTTCGATTGTACCCAAAAGCAATACACCTCTAAGTTCAGAGAAAACGAAGGTCCCCTCAAAATTTCATCAAGATCGCTTATGCCGTTTGCCCGGAATCCTGCTAACAAACAGACAAAAATACAAACAAACAAAAAAACAAAAAAAAAACATTGGAGCTAAATTTTTTGGGGGTCAGTGAAATTGAAGTTTTCGCTTCGCTCGCTACGCTCATCCAATTATATGTAATACTAGGAAGCTTCGCAAACGCTTTTTTAGTCGCGTTGATGGATGAGCTTTTTTGAGTTTTAAGTTTGCGTGGAATATCTCTTCTTTTGCAAGTGCTTTGCTTTGCTGCCTATGCATTGTAGGTGATTGTTGTCAAGTTTATATTGTTACTTGTCAATTTTTATTATTTACCGTAAAAAACTTATATTAAAAGCTTTATTTCTATGGATTCTAGCTAACTTTTTCTTTCAAAAGGTACCACATCACCATTACCTTAATGTCCATGTATAATATGAACGTTGTAGCCCCACCCGTTTGGTCAAAATTGGCCCAAATGGCACGAAAATATCGCACAAAAAATCGAAAAAAATCGTAAAAGTACGATATTCATAAAAAATATTTCTTCGATTGTACCCAAAAACAATACACCTCTAAGGTCAGAAATTGCAAAGGTCCCCTCCAATTTTCATCAAGATCGAATATGCCGTTTTCCTAGTAGAGAGCAAACAAACAGACAAGAAAACACACCCGAGCTAAATTATTTGGGGGTCAGTGAAATAATTGAAGTCTTTGCTTCGCTCATCCAAATACATTCACAAAAAACCTACTTTACAAAATTACAAAAGTTTACTTATATGACAAATCTATTTTTCCGAAAGAGCTTTCTTAAAAAATATGCTGTTTTCTTGTGTTATGTAGGCACGGGCATGCATGGCAATTGCCTTGTTTTGGATTTATGTGTTTCTGTAGAGTTATTGCTTCTGCATAGGTGTAGATTAAAGGCTGTATGTAAAGAAAAGGCTGTATGTGCATGTATATGAAAGGTTATCTCAAAAGGAACTGATTGGATGAGCGTAGCGAGCGAAGCGAAGATTTCATTTAACTACACTGGAGAAAAAATCCGGAATGTTTTTTTTTTTCTTCTTCTTTTTTTTCTGTATTTTTGTGTGTTTGTTAACACGATTCCGGCTAATTGAGCCAATTGAGATGAAATTTTCTGGAGGCCTTTGAAATCTCTGAACTTAGAACTGCATGGTTCGAAAAATCGATCGAAAAATTATTTCTCATGAACATTGCAATTTTACGATTTTTTTCGATTTTCTTGTTCTGTTTGTATTTTTGTGTGTTTGCTAACACGATTACAGCTAAACCGATATTCCAATTTCGATCAAATTTTCTGGAGGCTTATGCCACGTTTTTGAGCACAATCTAAAAATTATTTCTCATTAAAATCGCAATTTTAGATTGTTTGCGCTTTTTTAAAATTGTCGTCGACTTATAACACCTACATGCTTTATTCGATTGTAATGATTTTTATACAGAACCGTAATTTTATGAATTTATATATTCGTGTGAAATTTGAGCGTAATCTAAAATTTCTCATGAAAATCGCAATTTTTCGCTTTTTTCTGTTTAAAATAAAAAAATACTGCTTATAACACCAACATGCTTTATCCAATTGCAATGATTTTTCACACAACCTTAATTTTATGAATTAATATATTAATGTGAAATTTGAGCGCAATCTAAAAATTATTTCTCATGAAAATCGCAATTTAACGTTTTTTCGCTAAAAAAATACGCTCATCTAACAACGCGCCTAAAAAGCGATTGCGAATCTTCCTAATTATCAACATAAACTAGGAAAACGCTTTAGTCCCGCCGCGTTGTTGGATGAGCGTAATTGGTGCATTGAGCTGCCATGTGTTATGCGGATTTTCTGTTGTTCTGTGAAAAAATCATTACAAAGTTGAAGATTTTTTTAAAAATTAATTTAAATTAAATAAAAAATAAACTTTAATTTTTAATTTTTTTAATTAATCGTAATTTTAAAAAAAGAAAAAAATCGTAAAATTGCGATTTTCATAAGAAATAATTATTCGATTGATTAAGGTTCTGTAAAAAAATCATTACAATAAGATAAAGCATGTAGGTGTTATAAGTCAAAGAATTGTTTAAAAAAAGAAAAAACCCGTAAAATTTCGATTTTCATGAGAAACAATTTTTCGATTGCGCTTAAATTTCACACGAATATCTTAATTCTTAAATTACGGTTCCGTGAGAAAATCATTTAAAATTGGATAAAGCAGTAGGTGTTATTAGTAGAAGTAATTTTCAAAAAAATAAAATAAAAATCGTAAAATTGCGATTTTTATCAGAAATAATTTTTCGATTGCGCTCAAAAACGTGGCAGTTCTAAGTTCAGAGATTTCGAAGGTCTCCAGAAAATTTCATCGCAATTGGAGTATCGGTTTAGCCGGAACCGTGTTTCCAAACAGCCAAAAATACAAAAAAAAAAAAAAAAATCCGGATTTTTTTCTCCAGTGTAGTGAAAAGGAATCTTCGCTTCGCTCGCTTCGCTCATCCAAAAATTATGAGAAGTCTTAATTTTACCGTGTTTGAAGACTTTGAAGTGTAGCTAAGTCATACCTATAAAGAGTAAAGCCTGAAAACTATAACTCATCAGCCATTCCAGCCAATGAGATTCAAAAACGTCATAAGTATATATAATACAAGTTTGAAGATCAAGCCCCGTTTACGTTTCTAGCGTTCGACGTCCGTTCACACGACTAGTTCTACCCGCGTAACTTACCAACACGCGTTGAATTCGAGGAATATAATCAAGGTTTTAAAACATATATTACACATATACATATAATAATTAATATATTACATATTTAACTACAGTTGTGAAATCATTTAATATAAATATAAGATTCGTGAAAATAAATTCGTAAATATTAAGTCTAAAGGCAGAAACGTAAGCGCACAACAAATATCTAGTACGTTTCCATATTTGACTCTGCCGGAAAAAATAGTCACTGTTTTTTTTTTTATATGTCTCGCCATAACGTTCGAACGGAGGAGGTTCGGATCGAGTTGAAATTTGGACCATCCGCAATCTTCGATCTGGATTGACTGCCATTAGTTTTGTGGAAAAATCGTTCAAAAAGTTACAAAGTTACATTAAAGTTAATCGAAAGTTTTTTTTTAATTAACAGGCGACAACATCTGAAGTTGCCAAATCATTTAGAATGTCCGTCCGGTCACGAATACGTTAATTTAATTTTGATCCGATTAGAGTGTAGATGGAAATTACATTTTAACAAAAGTAACGTTACCATGGCAATGAAAAGTCGCACGAGGTTTCTGGCCACTATGCACTGCCACCTAGAAGTAATCAAAATACTATCGAGGAAGCAGTGTATTATTTGTTACCAAAGAGTTAAAATAGTTTTCCCAAGGAAATGATGTCAAGGTTCTCTAGATGGCGGTGGATTTTATCCACAAAGTAAAGGTTTACTCAAATACCTTGGCAAAATAAATAATATTGGAAACATTGCCCCGTGGACAGCGAACGTCGCAAATTTTAAAATTTAAAAAAATGTGCAATGTGGGTCTAGCTATAGCACGTGCTCGCTTATCAACGCGTCCAACTGAGCGTTTCCTAGTTAGAACACATATTAACTAGAAAGCTTCGCAAACGCTTTTTCAGGCGCGTTATTGGATGAGCGTAATTTTTTTAAACCGAAAAAAACCGTAAAATTGCGATTTCCATAAGAAATACTTTTACGATTACGCTCAAATTTCATACGAATATATTAATTAAGGTATGTTACCTGGTTATTTTAGTAAGAATATTAAGTATGTGTCAGACTCTGTTAAGTATAATATGAGAAATTGTAATGATATAGGGTTAGGAGGTGCAATAAAAGTAGGACACAGAACAGTGTTTTCTATAGTGGAGTTAGGGTCTACAATGGGCTTAGTAAAAGTCTCAAGGATGAGGTGTGTGTGCATAAGTTTAAAACCCAATGTAGGGAATATGTACTTAAAGAGATTTGGTAGACTATCCTTGCCTGTATTGTTCATTTTTATCATGTTGTTGTACCTGCCTGGTTGTATATTTAATCTTGTATTGTATCATAACAATGTACATGTGTGTAATAGCAGTTGTATTTCAAAATAAATCAGTTACTTACTTACTTACTTAATTCAAAAAAAAAAGGTCCTGTGAAGAAATCACTACAATCGGATTAAGCATGTAGGTGTTATAAGTCGAAGAAATTGTAAAAAATCGAAAAAATCGTAAAATTGCGATTTTCACGAGAAATAATTTTTCGATTACGCTCAAATGTCACACGAATATACTAATTGGATGAGCGTAGCGAGCGAAGCGAAGATTCAATTACACTACACTGGAGAAAAAAATCCGTAATGTTTTTTTTTTTTCTTCTTTTTTCTTTTTGTATTTTTGTCGGTTTGTTAACACGATTCCGGCTAAACCGATACTCCAATTGCGATGAAATTTGCTGAAGACCTTCGAAATCTCTAAACTTAGAACTGACACGTTTTTGAGCGCAATCGAAATCGAAATGCCAATCGAAATCTGGCATCAACGCGTCCAACTGAGCGTTTCCTAGTAACTATGACATTTCACATGATTCGTATCTGAGAGCTTCGCCTCGTGATGCTCGCTGATGAGCTGATGGTACATCAATGTCCCCGGGAAGCAGGGGGTGAGGTTACCTAAGAGTGGCAGGGAGGTGTAGTTCGGGCAGGAGTGCACTTACTACATGCGGTGGAGGAATTTTGCACAAGTGTACCTCCTCCGTGTAAGTAGAGAAGGAACCACTTTATACCAGCACAGCAACACTTGGATCTTGGTTCGGAGATGTGGTTTCTCAAGAATTTCCTGCATTTCGCTTACAACTATATCTTGTATTTATTTTTAAATACGTAATTTCTTCGTCAATACTCCTCACTGCAAGGCATATAAACTCTTTCACTCACTCACTATTTCTAGACGATTTCTAGACGAAACTATAAATTTCGATAGTTGAACTACGATTCCCTCAAAATATTTAGATGTGTTGAAAGCATAATTTTAGAGTAAACAAATTTAATTATAATTAAAGTAATATCCACTGCCTCCTAGATGTTCGTCGTGGCTCCTCGTTACCTGCCTGTCCACGCGCACAGTGTTAATTGTTGTCCAAAGCGCTAGTTACCGTCCCCAAGAGCTTTCTTTGTTTTTATAGTTGTTGTCACATTAAATGTCATCTCTCATGTATTTTACTGTTGAATCCAACTAAATTGAATGTTTTAGATCGTATTTTGTATACGTACATCACTTATCATGGTTTGCAGAATAGTAATATACAAATTTGTCTAGTTATATTATGCTGGTAATTAAACAAAAAGTAGATATTGTTAACTTTGTTGTTTGATAATATACCTCATATGAGGCAAGGGCTAATAGGCATGTTATTTTTATCTATAAGGCCTATGCCTCCTATTCCTAATTTGGATGAGCGAAGCGAAGACTTCAATTTCACTGACCCCCAAAAAATTTAGCTCGAGTGTTTTTTTTTTCTTTTTTGTTTTTGTTTTTTGTTTGTTTTTTGTCTGTTTGTTAACTCTCTACCAGGCAAACGGCATATCCGATCTTGATGAAAATTTGACAAGACCTTCGAAATCTCTGAACTTAGAGGTGTATTGTTTTTGGGTACATTCGAAGAAATATTTCTCATGAATATCGTACTTTTACGATTTTTTTTCGATTTTTAGTGCGATATTTTCGTGACATTTGGGTTAATTCTGACCAAACGGGTGGGGCTACAACGTTCATATTATACATGGACATTAAGGTTATGGTGATGTAGTACCTTTTGAAAGAAAAAGTTGAAAAAGTTAGCCAGAATCCATAGAAATAAAGCTTTAATATAAGTTTTTTGATTTTTTGTGCGATATTTTCGTGCCATTTGGGCCAATTCTGACCAAACTGGTGGGGCTACAACGTTCATATTATACATGGACATTAAGGTTATGGTGATGTAGTACCTTTTAAAAGAAAAAGTTTAAATAGTTAGCCAAAATCTATAGAAATAAAGCTTTTAATATAAGTTTTTTACGGAAAATAATACCAATTGACAGGTAACAAAAGAAACTTGACAACAATCAGCTACAATGCGTATTGCGTAGGCAGCAAAACAAAGAACTTGCAAAAGTAAAGATATCCCATGCAAACTAAACATTTTTAAAAGCTCATCCATCAACGCGGCGGGACTTTAGCGTTTTCCTAGTCATATTAAAAATCAATAGGCTTAGGTAGCCTACTCGGGCCCTAGTCTCGACATGGTCTCGACTAGGCCACGAGCTAAACATTACTTTCCATCAAGCAGAGGCGCGTGATAAATGGGAGTCCTGGGGGGGGGGGCCTGGGTGGCACAATTTCCTTATTTCCCTGTAGTTCATGCAAAGAAAAATCTACTTGTTTTATTAGATAATGGCATCCCGGTATCTTACAACTTCTTGCACGCACCATTGCCTATTAGGAAGAAAAATACAGCTCAACTCTGGCATGATGACATTTTAATCGTATGCAGATCGTATGTAAACAACGAAAACAAAAGAAAGCTCTTGGGGACGGTAACTAGCGCTGTGGGGAAAAAGTGCGAATTGTCTTCAACAATCAAAACCTGTCGCGTGAACAGGCAGGGAACGAGGAGCCACGACGAACATCTAGGAGGCAGTGGTAATATCAATTAATTTATTTTATGAAGTTAATTATTTATTGCAATATAGAGAAGATGTATTGTCAAGTGTATCGGTAAAGTTCTATAGAAATCCTTGAATTTTCTAGATTCTCTTCTCAAATGTGTTTAATTTTCTTGTACTCCTTTAAGTGACAAGTAATTAAATTTACGAAGATGGAGAGTTCAACTACATTCTCGAAGACGAGCAAACTAGTATAACGATCTAACGCTCAACGTGTGTTGAGGTAGAATTACCTTGCTAAGGTTTGCTCAGACGTTGAGAACATTTCACTATCGCTGAGTGGCTACTTGTTTGATTGACAAGTGTTTATCTCTGCTCGATCCTCTCTGATCACTTTATCACCCAGCTGCAATGTTTGTTTGGTCAGCCCTGTCTGAACTGAATGAACTTACTAGGGAACTGCAATGTTTGTTTGGTCAGCCCTGTCTGAACTGAATGAAATTACTAGGGAACGCTCAGCTGGACGCGTTGATAAGCGAGCACGTGCTATAGCTAGACCCACATTGCACATTTTTTTTAAATTTGAAAATTTGCCACATTCGCTGTCCACGGGGCAAAGTTTCCAGTATTATTTATTATTGCCAAGGTATTTGGGTAAACCCGTTGGTAAACCTTTACTGTGTGGATAAAATCCACTGCCATCTAGAGGACCTTGACATTATTTCCTTGGGAAAACTATATTAACTCTTGGTAACAAATATTACACTGCTTCTTCGATAGTATCTAGGTGCCCGTTAGGGCGCCGCAGCCAAGCCGCGGTGCGCAATACACTCAAGCACCTTATACAGCAAGAAGAATTGGGGTGATTTCGAGGTGTCACCCAGCCGTCATGAAACGTTATGTGAACTTGAAAACTATCAAAATCGAGGGGATTTAGGTGTCCGACAACACATGCTAAATTTGGTTGGGATACGAGCATTCCTTCTTGATGAAAAAATGACTTGAAACATGCTCAAAATCACTTTAAGGATGTTAGTTACTACTGGCTACTACTGGCTACTACTATCTAATTCGTCAGTTTCAATTGCCCAGCGATTCTGACCAAACAAGTTGGGCTACAACGTTCATATTTTACATGGACATTAAGGTAATAGTGATGTAATTCCCTCTGAAAGAAAAAGTAAAAAAAAAATACTGGAAGGCTTCCAAATAAAGGTTTAAAAATAAGCCTTATACAGGCATACAATCAACAAGTAACTATAGTTACGGGACAATAATCGCCTACATTGTTTACAAAAAGCAAGTCTTGGAACACTTTATTTTTTAATTCTATTGTTAATTGGTAATACCATAGCAATTAAATCGACTTTGATAAAATTATTATATTTTAACAAATAATTTTGCAATGGAACTTGAAAAAGTAATGAGATCCCACACATAACAAAAACTTGTAAAAATACAGCCAAACCTTACACACTCAAAAGAAATGAGATCTAAAAAAAGGACCAAGCTCATCTACCCTTCCACATTTGCGCATTCTTAATTCAGAAACGTACAGTGTCCCGTAACACCATCCTTGAAAAGCTTGGCAAAATAGAATTTGCATGACCATTACGTTAAAATTAATTAGAAAAAAGAATTTGGATATAAACTATTACGTTTAAATTAATAGTTGCAAATTCTATTTTGCAAAGCTTTTCAAGGATGGTGTTACGGGACACTGTACGTTTATGAATTACGAATGCGCAAATGTGGAAGGGTAGATGAGCTTCGCCCTTTTTTTAAATCTCATTTATTTTGAGTGTGTAAGGTGGCTGTATTTTTACAAGTTTTTGTTATGTGTGGTTTTGATTACTTCTAGGTGGCAGTACATAGTGGCCCAGAAATCTAATGCGACTTTTCGTTGCCATGGTAACGATACTTTTGCTTTTATGTAATTTCCATCTACACTAGTTATCGGATCAAAATAAAATTAACATATGCGTGACCGAACGGAAATTCTAAATGATTTGGCATCAACTCAATCCGAACCTCCGTATGCAAGACATAAAAACAACAAACAACGAAGCGAAAAAAAAAAAAACAGTGACTATTTTTTCCGGCAGAGTCAAATGGAAACGCTCGCTTTACTCGCTTAATCACCCCCGCAATGTTTGTTTGGCCAGCCCTGTCTGAATAAACTTCCACCCACGACTCAACTCAACCTCAACAGAAACCACGTCCACTTGTTTACAGTACGTACACGTGGGCGGGAAAGAAGTCTTTGACACACGTCCACGTGTTTACAGTACGTACACGTGGGCGGGGAAGAAGTCTTTGACACACGTCCACGTGTATACAGTACGAACACGTGGGAGGGAAAGAAGTCTTTGACACACGTTGCAATGCCACCCGAGGGCCGTTGCAACAATGAGGTGGAAGGAGAAGTGATTATCAATAAAGAGATAGATAATATCCCAATATTTACAACACGGTTTAATTACACATTAAGACACACAACATATCAAATACCGTACGCTGCCTTACAAGGTCTGGATCCGACCTAAGCAAGCGCACCTTACCGATGATTCACAAGTTCACACACTTGGTCCCAACGCCCCCAGTAGCGTCCCCAAGCCAACTCACCCTCGTCAGAATACGCCCCCTACCACATGGGCTAACTGGTCATGTGGCAAGGGCGCAAACTCTGACCACCCGCAACGCATCCCAGACCCCCATATGTTGGGGTGCATGCATAACCCCCCTAAAACAGGTGAACAACACAAAAAGACAATAACAATAAAGGAGACAACAATATGTACAAGTACACTAAATGAAAAGCCCCATGTCTTGGGAAGATTGGGAAATCAGTAGCTTACGTTATATATAGTTCAACGGTCTACCATAATCATACACTTTATATTACAACAATGTTCAATGAAAATGTACCGAGGTACCCATGCAACCACAAGGAAACACCAATCCATCGACATTGCAACATAGTATACTCACAGGTTAAACATACATAGGCCTAATTAACACACATTCCCCGGTCAAAATAGGACCATATCACTCCAAGAACACACAAATTTACATGACACCCTCTGGATAAATCAATTCTATGTGATGTGTATACTCCCACCCATTACCATACGCCGGGGCTTTACACAAATATAACAAAAATAAATTCCCAGGCAAAAATTTTAATAAATAATAAGTCTTGACAAAAAAGGGGTCGACAACATTGCACTGTTCGATGTGTCTGTAACCTTGTTTATATGTTCGACTGGTTACACTACTTTGCACACTTATTACGTCATCCCTTGTACACCATTATTACAATATTTATTTACCCCTTAATCCCCATTTTTCCACCCTTACAATATTTATTTACAATTTAAAATTCAACTTCACACACGCTAATGACTTCAGTGTTAGTGACGTTAATCAGATGATGACCGGGTTCGGAAAGGGCCCGTAGCCCGATCGTAAGTTGTCCCGATGGGTTGGGGGGAGCCCGCGGATGGGTGATAGGTTTCTTTGTTGCTTTTTGTGAGGGGGTTTGGGTGGGGCGGATACACTAGCCCATTCGGGGTTGTGTAAAGTAGGGTGTGGGGTTGGATCAACTTGTTATTTCCTATGCTTTTTCCCCGAAACAGGGTTACTTTTTTCATACACATTTTTGTTTATCTGTTTCTGCACCGAAAAGGGGCCCCACCCTCTTTTTTGGCCAAGTTTACTGGCTACCCCCTTTGACGCGTCAGAAAAAAACACGTCCCGTTTTCCCTTTAAAATTTAAGGGCCCTACTGCTAACTTTACTTTCCACTTTACCCTTGTCATAGACCCGGCGTCAAACCTCCGGCGTCGCCTGCGTGTTTTCTGACCCCGCTAGTGACCCCGAAAGGGTTTTAAAAACCGGTCGCCAAATTTTCGGGAAATTTTTGGCCCCGACTCCATTGTTGTAGGTGACAGGGGGCCCGACCACCCCTGGGGTAAAAAAAAAGGGGAAAAATCTTAGCCCCCTTTCCCCAGGGTGAGGTACCCCCGGTTTTTAAACCCCAGTTTTTTTCCCTCCCAACCGGCGCTACGCAATCCCAAAACCCAAAAAATTCTCGGGAAACCGTACTTTCCCACGATTTATGCTCTGGGTAAGTGCGACGATACCCCCGGCTTTAGGGTTTTTTTTACTTTTTCAGTGATATTACCGCAGGCCTAAGCTGACAATAAATTTGGGTTTAAAATCCCCACCCTGAGAGCAGGCGTCCTTCCTTTCCCCTTACTAAAAAAAAAAAAAAAAAAAAATTGGTCCCCATTGTCCGATCGCACTTGTGATAACAAAACCGTACCACAAAAATACTCCATTAAGCACCGCACGCCCGCTCTAGATGTACCCACTTTCGGGGCATACAACTCACACCTTTTCGTAAAATCTTTCAACTATAACAAAGAGGTTTTTGGGCACCCTTTCGAAGTGGTGGGGAAAGGCCCCATTAAATCACAGTTTATATGTGTCCCCGGCGCTGTGGCTACTGAGCTTTTCAAAACCCCGCAGGCTTTAGGTTGCTGGGTTTAGCCCTTTTGGAACACTTCAAAACCCCCTTATGTAGCGCCTACATCTACGGGGAAACCCCTGCCCAGGTAAACCATCCATGATACGTTTAAAATGTTTTCCCCCGTCCCGAGAGGGGGAAAGCAAACGCATTATGGGCCCAAACATCCCCACACAGCCCTTTTTTAGCTCTCGTGGCCCCAATTTTTTTGAATGCACTTTTAGCGCCGAAACCCCTTTTTATCTTTGTTGACGGATGTATTTCACGAGCACGCGATCATGTCCAGCGACATGCCTTTCTACTTCCCCCCCCCCTCTGTTCAGCCTAGCGATTAGGGGGGGCAACCCGCGGGTCCTTACGCTGAAGGCCCCTCCCGTATAGTGTGGGACAAATCGCTTTCAACTACCTTCCCCAAGGAAAAAATGTCCACTTTTTGGCGGAAGGTGAGACGGCCCCCGCGTTTCGTCCCGACACTCCGTGGAGGTTTCCCCCTCATCCGCATTTTTCTATCGGCATAGTTTGTCCCCAATCTTTCGCGCGTGGCCCTTGACCCCCCGCCCCCGCAAAAGGAAAGCTCTGGATAAGCAATCAGCTGCCAAGTTCGACGCTCCGGGGACGATACTTAATCTTTTGCAATCAAGGGCATCATACGCTTGCCCACTTTTAAACCCCGCCGTGGGGGTGCCCATAGTAAACCCAAACTCTTGAGGGCAGAGTCCGTTTCTACGGGAAAATGGGGACTTTTCCACGTACGGGAGAATTTTTTTACCGCCCACATACAGAAAAACCCCCCCAAAAAATCTGTACTAGAGTACGATGGGTTCCCACAGCTGTAAATTGTGCGGGGACGAAAAAACAAATTTGGGCCCTATTGCCCTGCTGGGACGGCCCCAAAAGCCCTCCTTGGGACCCATCCCCATTGGATAGGAACCCCAATCCATATTGGAAGAGTAAACAAGTATGGGGTTGTATGGGGGTTCCCCAGTACATCAAAAGCCTTCTGCTTTTTCACAGCCCACATCACAAACCCCCCCTTTTTTAAAACAGGTAGTGAGAGGGGGGCCGCACCACTGAATCTAGGAATGTAACCCCTTTGTAGAATCCGGTTTAGCCCGAGAATCTTTGCAGTTTTTTTACATTATTGGGGCGCTACGAACTTTGCAAATTCCCTTTCCCTTTTTGGGGAAATCAGGTGCCATTTCTCCGGGTGTGATTATGTCCCCCCAGGAGTTGCAGCTTTTGCTGAATAGCTGTATTTTTTAGGGTTGATTTTGGGGGCCCTGCTCGGGGCACACGGGCTATTTACGGGCAGCTACATGTAAACACGTGCTCTTCCTCACTATTTGAGTATACCAAAATCGTCAAGGGAAAAAAATAAACATATTTTAAAAAAAAGCACCCTCAAAATACCTTATCCCTCAACCCATTTTAAGGATGGGTAGCCCCTTTTAGACCCAAAAAGGATGCGTTTAAAACCCAGGACCCCTCTGCTTTTCCCCCAAAAAAAGGCTTTTTTTTTTTTGGCCGATCAGAAAAGGGGGGGAAACCTATTGGTAATACCCCCCGCGAAAGATCGAAATAGTCATAAATTTTGCCTTTCCAATTTGGGGCCCAAAAAACCAATTATGGAGGGATGTCTGGGGGTAACCTCTGTTTCCTTTTATTTAGGGGCCTGTAATTTTAAACACCCCCTCCTATACCCACCCGTCTTTTAGCTACCCGAACCGAAGCTAAACCCCCTGACCGTGCAAAAGGGTTTGACTATGTCATCCGCGATTTAAAAACCCTCAAAAGATGCGTCTAAAAACTTCTCGCTTACGAGCGTTCATGGGCCCCGCGACCGCAGCGCACGGGTTTGGGCTCCCCTGGTCGATTCGATGGACAATAAACTGTTTTACCTTTGGGCCCCTCAGTAAAAAACCCCCTTCCCTAGAAACCCATCAGTTGGCAAGCCTTTCCTTCATAGTGGCGGGGCATTTCACATCCCTTTCACAAAAATGCTAATGAGGCTTTATACTACCCACTACCCCGCTCCCGTCAGGGGGCGTTTTTACGGTAGCACTAACTGGTGCGTGAATCTCCTCTTTTTATTTAAAAAGCTTGCAAACGGGACCAAAGACCGCGGCGCCCACCCCAAAGGTCCACACCCCCCGCCCAGGGTAATGAAGTTAGCCGCAGTGAAAAAAATCCCTCCCCAGAATAATGGGTTTTACCCTAAAGGGAGGTAATAATAAACAGGTCAGCCCCTGATTTCCCCCCTCCCCCCCTACATTCAGAGTGACTTTCCCCCTACACCGCACCTGCCCCCAAGCTAGCTGCAAAAGGGGCGCGTTTTTCCCCCTTGGGCCCTCATTTCCTTTTGTAATTCCCACTTTAATAACTTTATCAACCCACAAGTGTGAAAGTAACAGTGTTTTAAGGGGGCGCCAAAAAACTTTTCCCGGCGATCTGTACTGTCAACAGGGGGGGCCCTTATTATGCCCCTTTTTAAATTCCCCCTGGCAAAAACTTCTAGTTAAATTTCCTTTCCGTATGAGGGATTGAGGTTACTTCCCGATAGGAGGAAACGGTTTCAAGGACTTTCAGCGTTTGACCCTCATTATGGGGATGATGGGTCCCTACTGGAAAAAATTCCCTTTGGGTGCTTTTTTTCCCCCCTTGTCTATCCCCGGGCCGTTTGCTTTAAATGGGAATTTTCTTCCCCAATCCCGCACTCTAAATCGCCTGCTAGCCTCCAATTTGGGGCCCCCCCTCCGCGTCCTACCCCTCCTAAAAAAGTTTCTACTGCCACACTCCAAGCATAGTCCCCTTTCCGGAGTCGAACCCTCGTAAAAGTTTGCCCAACAAAGGGACAGGGGTGACATGAAATGGGTTTAGTGCCGGGATTTTGGGCAAGGTTTCGATAGTCGCTTGGTGCCACAAAAATGTTTCGGCTGCAGCTACTTGCCCCCGGGCCCGGGGAACTCACCCCCTCCCCCGGTAGCCCTGTGGGGGGGGTCTGGGCGTCCATTTCCAGGCAAAGGGTCCCCGGGCAGCTGGCCGGGGGGGGGGGGGGACGATAGAGGCGGTCTTGCAAACACGCCCCGCCTGAAGGTCCCCGGTCCCGCTGCAGCGATCTTTCCCGGAAGGGAAACGAACTCCTTCCGGGCACCCGTTTGACCCCCCCCCCCCAAAAAAGGGGGTGCGTTTTTGTATAGCCCCCCGCACTTCTCGGCCTGCTTTACAGTCACCCAAACTGTGTGTAATACCCCCCGAAAGGCCGGATGTAAGCGGAGATTGGCTCGTCGGATGCTGCTCCTCGCCCCTAGCTTCCCCCTTTCAGCGCCGCCCCAAATAGTTGACAGCGCCCCTATCCCTCTTCAGCGGGGCCCTCTCGAACCCCGGGCCAGTGGGGAAGCCCCCATGAACTCCCCCCAGCGTTTAACCCCTGCGCCCGTTAGGCCACAGGCACGGGCGCGGCCAGCCCGTACAGCGTCCTCAGCTGCTGAGCGGTGCCGAAACGACGCAAATCCCCCAGAAATTGGTCGGGGTTTTTTGGGGTCATGGTACCCCCAGAACGTGGGTACCCATAACTTTAGTGGCGTCCAAGGCACTAGCCCGAAACTGTATAAACGCACAGAGGGTGGTGTGGAGGCGTCGCCCTTTCCCCACTGCCAGCCTCTCTTCAACCTTGCCGCAACAAAAGGGTGGGGTTCCCCGGGGGGTCGTTTCCCCGGGCAATTGCAACCCAAATCCCGCAATAACTGCGCCGGGACGCCTAGGGCGCCCTTCTTCACTTCATGACGTTTGGGTTAAACCCCCCCCACCTCAAGGTCTATACACGCACTCGATATACACAGTTCAACAAAATCAAAACACAAGCGCGCAAAAAAAAAAAATCAATCCCGGGGCGGTGCCCCCCCGGGGCAATGCCAAACCCCAGGGCCGTTGCAAAAAATGGGGGTGGAAAAGGGGAAAATGATTATCAATAAAGAGATAGGATAAAATACAATATTTTCAAAACGGTTTTTAATTTCAATTAAGACACACAACATATCAAATACCCCTAGCGCCTTACAAGGTCCGGAAACCCACCTAAGCAAGCGCACCTTACCCCCACTGACTTTACAAGTTCACAACCCCCTTTGGGCCCCAAAGCCCCTCAGTAGCGCCCCAAGCCCAAACCAAACCCCCGTCAGAATTTCGCCCCCCCCCACAGGGGTAACTGGTATGTGGAAAAAAGGGGCAACTCGACCCCCCGCAAGCATCCCAAAACCACCCCTATGTTTGGGGGGCATTGCAACGTACCCGTGTTAAAAAGTACGAAACGTGGGGGAGGAAGAAGTCTTTGACACACGTCCAAGTGTTTACAGTTTCGTACACGTGGGCGGGGAAGAAGTCCCTTTTACACACGGTTTCCCCGGGGTTTTCAGTAAGTACACGTGGGCGGGGGGAAAGAAGTCTTTGACACACGTCCACGTGTTTACAGTACGAACACGTGGGCGGGGAAGAAGTCTTTGACACACGTCCACGTGTTTTACAGTACGAACACGTGGGCGGGAAAGAAGTCTTTGACACACGCACGCGGATATTAAGTAACCAATCCGTCTGTAGGAGAAACGTTTGAAAGAAATCAGGACATTTAACTGCAAGAGTGGCTGACATCACCGCAGATGATCGGTTATCTTCAACATATGGGTCATCTCACACTATCTAGTACCGATGTCCAAAAGAAAATAGCCCAGAAGTAAATCGCAGGATTCTGATGTGGTAGGTTCAGAAGTAGTTAATGCTATAGATGATATGGTATTTAAACCCGGGACATTTTCATTATTAACGGGGATAAATCAAAAGAAGCATAATTATTATAAAATAAACCCAATAAAACATAAGTCACACAAATCCAAACGTAATTTGTTTCAAAGGTTTTCCCAATCACGTGGTACTGGAAGTGACGACGTGAAACGAGTTACGATTTGGGTGGTGATGTAGTGGAAGTGAATTATGTGTTGGTAAACACACCCTAAGTTGTTCACCCCTGCATTCAGGACTGAGGCGTCGCGGTGCAGCTTCATGCAATCAGGAGAACGACTGGGCAAGAGTAATGATGATCTAGCCCAGGACGCACCGGACATTACTGTGACGAAGGGTACAGGGGATGTGGATCCCACAAAGGTAAGATACTTGGCTGTCGGCCAAGCGTCGCAAGGGATATCTTCAAGTTGTTCACCCCTGTGGTCAGGACTGAGGCGTCGCGGCGCAGCTTCAAGCGGTCAGGATGACGACTGGGCAAGTGTAATGATGATCTAGCCCAGGACGCACCGGACATTACTGTGACGAAGGGTACAGGGGATGTGGATCCCACAAAGGTAAGATCCGTGGCTGTCGGCCAAGCGTCGCAAGGGATATCTTCAAGTTGTTCACCCCTGTGGTCAGGACTGAGGCGTCACGTCGCAGCTTCAAGCGGTCAGGAGAACGACTGGGCAAGAGTAATGATGATCTAGCCCAGGACGCACCGGACATTACTGTGACGAAGGGTACAGGGGATGTGGATCCCACAAAGGTAAGATCCGTGGCTGTCGGCCAAGCGTCGCAAGGGATATCTTCAACTAGTTCACCCCTGTGGTCAGGACTGAGGCGTCACGTCGCAGCTTCAAGCGGTCAGGATGACGCCTGGGCAAGAGTAATGATGATCTAGCCCAGGACGCACCGGACATTACTGTGACGAAGGGTACAGGGGATGTGGATCCCACAAAGGTAAGATCCGTGGCTGTCGGCCAAGCGTCGCAAGGGATATCTTCAACTAGTTCACCCCTGTGGTCAGGACTGAGGCGTCACGTCGCAGCTTCAAGCGGTCAGGATGACGCCTGGGCAAGAGTCATGATGATCTCGCCGAGGATGCACCGGACATTACTGTGACTGAGAGTGCAGGGGATTGGGTTCCTACAAGGGTCAAAACCGTGGCTGTCGGCCAAGCGTCGCATGGTATATCTTAAAATTGTTCACCTCTGCGGTGCACAGTTGTCTGGAGTTTTCTTAAATAGGAATTTAACATTATCTCGACGGTAGTCCATAATTGTTGTTGTGGGTGACTTATTTCCCACCAGAGCGCAGAACGATTGACGTTTGGTTCACAGTTGTCTGGAGGTTTATAAAATAGGAATTTAACAATATCTCGACGGCAGTGCATAATTGTTGTTGTGGGTGACTCATTTCTAGGGATGGGATTTGGCCGGTCAAATTCAAATTTGGATAATTGACTGGTCAATTGACGGTCAAATGGAAAATAAAAGTAAAATATCATAAAGGGTTATTTTATTAAAATAATTAGTTATAATTTTTTTTTAAATGTTGTGGTGACAAAATTTTTTTTTAAGAAGTTTGTTAATGCATATTAAGTGACAATTATCATCGCATCATCATCGTCGATGCTGTCAATCCAGTCCTTTCTCCGGATTTCAGTTCACTTACCCAAAACTTTATATTCCTTTGTCTATTTAATTCATTAATACAACTACATAATAAATAAATTAAAATAATATACCTATTAAAAACAATTTTAATTTTGAAAAAGAAGAAAGAAATGTTATTCGTTTACATAAAAATTAAAATTTCAAAAAAATAAAATTCAAATAATTTTAAGTTTTAAATGCAATACAATGTTATTTTTAATTCAATGGACTGTCAATTGACAAATTATTTGACCATCATTTGCCCCCGGTCAATTGACATGTGCAAACCTACTTATTTCCCACCAGAGGCAGAATGATTGACTTTGGTCAAAGTTGCCCGGAGGTCAAATAAAATAGGAATCTAACAATATCTCGACGAGTGCATTATTGTTGTTGGTACTTTTTCCACCAGAGCGCAGAAAGATTGACGTTTGTTACAGTTAGGTTTATAAAATAGGAATTTAACAATAAAAATAGGGAATTTTAACAAAATCTCGATGGCAGTGCATAATTGTTGTTGTGGGTGACTCATTTCTAGGGATGGGATTTGGCCGGTCAAATTCAAATTTGGATAATTGACTGGTCAATTGACGGTCAAATGTAAAATATCATAAATGTTATTTTATTAAATAATTAGTATAATTATTTTTTAAATGTTGTGGTGACAAAAACTTTTTTTTTAAGAAGCTTGTTAAATGCATATTAAGTGACATATCATCATCGCCATCATCATCGTCGATGCTGTCATCAGTCCCTTTCTCCGATTCAGCTTCAGCTTACCCAGAACCTATAATATTCTCTTTGTCTATTATAATTCATAATACAACTACATAATAAATAATAATTAAAATAAAATATTACCTTATTAAAACAATTTTAATTGAAAAAGAAAGAAAGAAATGTTATCGTTTACATAAGAATTCAAATTCAAATATAAAAATTCAAATAATTTTAAGTTTTAAATGCAATATACACATGTTATCTTTAATTCAATGGACTGGTCAATTGACCAAATTATTTGACCAGTCATTTGACCGGTCAATTGATATTGTGCAACCCTACTTATTTCCCACCAGAGCGCAGAATGATTGACGTTTGGTCACAGTTGTCCGGAGGAAAAGGAAAACAATATCTCGATGGCAGTGCATTATTGTTATTGTGGGTGACTCATTTCCCACCAGAGCGCAGAACGATTGACGTTTGGTAACAGTTGTCCGGAGGTCTATAAATTAGGAATTTAACAATATCACGACGGCAGTACATTGTTGTTCTGGGTGACTAATTTCCCACCAGAGTTACAACCAGTGTAACAACAATCTATCATTTTATATGTTATTATAATTGTTAAGGTGGCATTCTCATTGTTAAGAAAGTTATATAATGTAGGTGTGTTGACACACAGTTAACAAACATCTAATAGTAATAGTCATGCAATGTACACCACTGAACCCTTTTTTTCCGGTGCAACTGGTAAGATTATGCCAATATTAAATTTTATGTGTGCATTTTTTTTCCCCCACGTCTGGGCCCGGGGTACATTTTGGCCCAGAGCATGACTCCATTTTTGCATATTCTGGCAAAAACTATGTAAACAATTTGTTTTAAATAGCCTAATAACCCATCAACATAGTAGAACAAACTAGTTTTTGGACCTTTTGATGATTTTTTTGTCTTTGCGAGGTTTTGTCATTACAGCGACGATATGCACTTTCAACATAGGTTGGCCTATTATTGTTTAAATGTTAATACCAGTACCTGAAATTCGACTAGGCCATGCCATTTTGCATTACATAATGACACCTGCACGACAATTAGTTTTATACTAACTACCCTTGGCTTTGTGGCAAAGAGTTATGTACATTCTACATAGATGTCTACTTTTTGTTATTCATTATTACACGCTTTTAGTTCCGAAACTTCATCGTTCATTCTTTGCAATTGAACAAAGCGTCGCCCAAGAGACGACCGCCAAACATCGGCCACCCCCGTCTCCGCCGAGCCAGCCGGAGAACCTGTGGATACTTGACGACCTTGGACTAGGCCATGTCATAACTTTGAAAGGGCTCTGGCATTTTCATTAAAATTAGGTGAGTTTAACTCGCAACATCTATCAATACGAAGTGATGGTAGAAAAAGTTAAAGTTGTTATCTTTTTAGTAATAGTAGGCCTATAGTAGGTATAGGCTATAGTCAATGATGGTATACATAGTATACATTGTATACAGCCCTAGCCCACGTTTTAACGGATATAATGGGATCTTGCTGAGATTGATATTGGTATTTGGTATCGCATGGTCTCATTGTAGTTTCGGTATTATGGCTCCTGTTGCAATCCAATCACGAGTTAGAAATAATAGTTTTAGTAGTAAAGTAGAGATGATGGTAGATAATAAGATGTACGTTTTAAACACGTATACATAATATGTAAATAAAAGTTAATTATTGCACCCATTGTACAGATTACTTTTATTGAGCAAGAGAATAATTGCGGGGAAACCGTAGAGTTACCTATATTAAACTAAATATTGAATATCTAAGCTATATACACAATATTTTTAAAAACCTTTGTGTTCAAAACGGTGACAGTACGTCCAAGAGAAACTTTGCCATAGTTTCGACTGTTTGTCCTAATATTACAGATTTGTGGTTAGCTAAGTCCAACTCTCAACCTTCTCGTGCTATAGCCATTTTAGCAAGGAGAAGTCTACACTCCTCAAAGCGGTCATATACCACATATACGCGTGTTCAGTGACTACGAACAACTCTGAACAATCTTTCTGCCTTGTTTAAATCATACGTTATCAATTAGAATAATATGTAATACCTATTTACTTCCTTTCAGTTCATATCTTATCAAACCTTTTATTATACACCATACGGCTTGTCGACGAGGGTCATAGGAAATCGAGCTGCTCGCAACGGGTTACCCCGTCTGGGTCCGGGGTAGAATTGGACCAGAGCATGGCTCTGCTAATCGTACAAGGCGATTCGAGAGAAAAGTCCACCTTGCAAACATCAGCTAGCAAGAGGGGAGTATATTACTCCCGAATCTAGAGGCGAGCTCTGGCGGTCGTCGTCGGGGAACATTCCCTTCCCCTTGACAACCTCCCCGACGACGAAGACAATGACAACACGGACGATGACACAGACGAAGACGACCACGACGTGGGGGAACCACCAACCCCTGCCCTCCCTGTACCCTCCCTTTCCCTCTGTCCTTTGCCTGAGCCCAGCCTTATTTCGCCACAGACCACAGGCCCCCCCGACCCGACCCCGGCCACCCCGTCTGGGCCCGGGGTAGAATTGGCCCAGAGCATGGCTCTGCTAATCGTAAAAAGCGATTCAAGAGAAAAAGTCCACCTCGCAAACATCAGCTAGTATGAAGGGTAGTATATTACTCCCCGAATCTAGAGGCGAGCGCTGGCAATCGTCGTCGGGGACCTTGCCCCTTTCCCTTGACGACCCCCCGGCGACGATGACAATGACACAACGAACGATGACAAAGACGATGACGACCGCGACGTGAGAAACCCCCCTTCCTCCCCTTACCCGGGCTGGTTCTGACCAGCATGGGCCCCCCCTCCCCCCCCCCCCCTTAGGCTAGAGTGGGGCATTATGACCTAACGGTTGACGCGTCCTTAATCCAAATAAACAAACCGACCCCGGCCATGATCCCGCCCTGACCTCTTGCCCCCGGCCACCTACTCCCATGCCCTCCCCTTGCTTGTGGCTGGTTCTGACCACCCCGCGTCTCCCCACGTCACCCCTTACGTTCCTCACCTTTGGAAAATATATAGTTATAACCTAACTAATAAACTACATTATCACAGGAGGCGCAATATGACCTAGCGGTTGACGCGCCCTTAAACCTAATAAACATCAACATCAACATCTACATCGCAACGGGTTCTAAAGTTTTCGGCTGTGAATGCGGCTGTGAATGCTGTGAGATATAGAAGTTGGCCCAAGCATTTCATTCTTTCTTCCTAGTTTCGCGTTGAAAAGAAGTAAGATCATTTCGCCTGTTGACGAGCGCCAAGCCAACCATTTTCGTGGTAAAAAAGTACAATTTTTTAAACTCAAAATAATAAAAAAAAAATACTTGGCCATTAAATTTGGTTCATTACGAGAACTCTAAAAAGTCATTGGAAATGCAATTTTTTATGATTTTGAGTTTACAATTTTTACTTTTTTACGACGAAAATGGTTGGCTTGGCGCTCGTCAACAGGCGAAATGATCTCACTTCTTTTCAATGCGAAAGTAGGGAGAAAGAATGAAAAGCTTGGCTCAAGTTGTATATCTCACAGCATTCACAGCCGAATACATTTGAAGAAGAGCTTGGCTGTCGTTTTTTTTGTACATTTTTGTGTTTGTTGGGGATATAACATCTTTTTGCTGTTTGTTTCCTATCAAGGTTCAATGATGGGCTTTAATGATTTTTTTTCAACGAGTCGATTTCTTCAAAAGTGGATTGCTGGGTCATATATTGGCGGTTTGTTTGAAGTTGGACTTGGACGCCGCTCATAGTTTTGGATTTCTGACTTAATTAAGTTGTGCGCAGTTGGTTACCTTCCTCGCTCTCGCATTCTCTCTCTCTCTCGCTCTCTCTCGCTGCTTTTACAGACACAAAGTGTATTCTACGTTTGAAACTTCTCAGTTGTAGCGTTTTCTTTGAATGATTAGTTTTTATGGCCTTCTCACCTAGCGGCGAGAAAAAATCATTAAAATAAATATAAGTTCAGAGTTCATTTTTAGGCCCACGGTCCCCCAAATTTAGCCCCTTGTGTTTTGGACGCTAGATATTTATGATGGTTAAGAGCATGTTTAATTTCAACTTTGTACAAATTACCACGCCTGAGTAATTACGTGTTTTGATTATTATCCAAAATTTTATTTTCTCCGCTCTATATTACCCAATTTTGTTTTTTTGAAAGCAAAAGGCTGAGGTACGTCTAAGTGTGGTCCAAGTTTCATAGTTCTAACGTCTACCGTTTTCTCTGTAGGCTAGCTCTCCGCGGAGAATTAACCCCCCAGTTAGCCATCCAGACGAAATGATTTCAACGATGTTGAGGCACTTTTTTTAACACAGACGGGTTATCGAATCGGGGTGATTGTTTTCCTTACGTCATGGACCACCACATATCAGGTCATGAACCGAGTTTCAAGATTATAAATCTTTCGGGGCGTCGTGTGCAGATAGCTGAAAACCCCAAAACTCGGGTAGCTGTATATACAGTGTGGAGTTCGTCGTCGCCTAAGCACAGTGGCGTGGCGCTTAGCTGCGGGCGAACGACCGTCGCCCTAGATACTATTCTCATCCAAACAGTATTTTTATTTATAGACTAGATCTACGTTCAATTTACGTCACTTGAAAAATCGCCGTTTTGTTTTGTGTTTCTTGTGTTTCGAATGTGCTTGTGACTTTTAAAAAATGCATTGTGTTTTTGCCTTGGTGAAGAAACCTGTTTCCTTCCAGGTATCTCTGCAGGGAGAGCAACGCCGACCCGCAGTTCCACCTGGAGTATCGGGGCCCGGTCACCATGAAGGGCAAGTCAGAGCCGATGAACGTGTGGTTTCTAACCAGGAGCCCGGAATTCATTGTATGAACTTGACTAGATTCACATTGCATAACTTATAAAATCTTGAATATTATACATGGTAGTTTTATTTTATTAAACGTGTAATCAGATACTTAAATATTTACAAGAACATTATGTATGTTTTGTATAGTTTGTGTGTTAAACATTATTATACACAGGATGTATGAAAATATCTTCTGTTGTTTGTTGATACATTGTTAACTTGTAACCGCCAGCGCCAGGGACCATTAAGTAAATAAAACAGGTATCCACTGAATTTGATTTTCCTCAGTACTGACATAATGACGATTTATCAGTACGATTTACTCAAAGATTCGTGCCTCCGTGCTCTTCACATTTATGTACAATTTTTTCTTCTCATCTGTTCTATCTTTCATGTACTCCCTGTAATTTAGTTTCTGAATTTGTTCTAGCTTGTTCATATTTTGCTGAGTTGTAGGATTCCACGCAGAAATACTGTAAGATGATTGTAGAACGCAATATTTCGACCATCCCCAACTTAACTGAATAGCCTTCCGCGAATGTGAGATAATATTTTTAATAGTATCCGTGACGATATAAACTAAAATTTACTTCAATTTGGAATCCATATACTTACTATTTTGATTCCATATATGAATCTCACATAGCTTGAGTCTTGTCTTTGTAACTATGGTTAACCCTGCATTACTCGCGTGGGGTATGTATCACCCCAGTGCTGCAAATTTTATCTTAAATTTGGTTCGGTGTAAAAACATGTATGAACAAATCGTAATGAAATTCGATTTCACTAGTCAAATAGTTCAATATAATTAAGCAAATTAAAATTTAAAAAAAATATTGACCTACTATGGAAATTTCAAAGGAACTGAATTGTGCAGTTTCAATAAAAAATCAATTTCAGACGCATATCCTTAATTTAATGTTATTATCTTAAAATAGTGACTATAAGTACATTTCAATAAAATAAAATGTGTGAACACTACATCCCACCAATAACAACTTCAAAATCCAGGTATTTTAATTTTGGGGTTATAAATACGATATTGTACCCCTCGCGGGCACTGGCGTTTAAAAAAAAACACAGTCATACAGGGTTAAGAATTATCAGATCTAATAGCTCAAGCGTATAGGTAGGTTCGCAGGTTGATTTGGGAGGTATCGAGTTCGATACCCAGCACTCCTGGCAATCCCGATTGAAAGTTTTTTTAAGGTGCTCTTTATAGTCGTTAATGTTAATGCGAGGGATTGAGTACTCTACTATTTTATATATTTTTTTTTAATTCACAGGCAGTTTTATCAGTGTAAAATTTAGCTCTAGTTAGTTTAGATTAATTTAAAGATAATTAATAGCCACCTACATCTCTGATCTTCTGTGAGTAATGTCCTCGTTAGACCATCAGTTATGTTCATTCAATTTTATTACTTTCGGATATCCGTTAATGTTTTGTATTTTTGCAAGTGTAACAACGTTTCATCTAGGTGCCCGTTTGGGCGCCGCAGCCAAGCCGTGGTGCTCTAACACACTTGGGCACCTTTTACAGCAAGTAGAGTGTATGAAACGTGATATGAACTTAAAAACTGTCCTAATCGTGGGTATTTAGGTGCATGACAACACATGCCAAATTTGATTGGAGTGTGACCATTTTCTCCTTAGTGAAAAAATTACTTGAATCATGCTCAAAATCACTTTAAGGATGTTAGTTACTAGCTACTACTGTCTTATTCGTCAGGATCAATCGGCCAACGATTCTGACCAAACGGGTGTGGCTACAACGTTCATATTTTTCATGGACATTCAAGGTAATAGTGATGTAGTGCCTTTTGAAAGAAGAAGTTGAATCGGTAAGCTGGAAGGCATGGAAAGGTTTTTATATAAGCCTTTTACAGGTATTCAATCAACAAGTAGTAACTAGAGGCTTGGCAATAATCACCTACAATGCGGTACAAAGTCTTTGGGCCACGAGTTGTGTCACATTCTATTGTTAATCGGTAATACCATAGCAATTACCTTCTTTATTAAAATTGAATTTGGGAAGTTGAATAACTAGTTGTTAAACCTCGTTGACCAACCAAGTTTTAAATTGACTGGAGTGCCAAACACATGACTTCAAATTGGAGACATGACAACAAAACTGCGTCTTCCATCTTCCACGAAGGTCACACCGCTACATCTGGCCATTATACCAGCTATCTTAAACTAGGCAACAGCTGGATATGTGCCAACGACAAAATCGTATCAAGGAAACCCTGGTCAAAACTTTCAAAAAGCATCATAATGCTTGTTTTAAGTAAAACAAATTGAAAACTGGAATCAAAGAGCATCAATATTTCATTGCATTTCACTAAGAACTCTAGAAAAATCTCCAGTCACAAGGGATATGCCGTCGTGGTATTGCGTAGGCCTCATAGGGAAACGTCCACGTTAAAAACTGGGAAAAAACTCGTTATACCGATACCTCCTTCAAAACAAATAAAATTAATAAGGTGATGTCGAAATTGGGTAAATATTTAAAATTAAATATTAACAACCTTTAAGAATACGAAAACGAAAAATAAAGAACAAAATGGAAATAAAACAACAAAACTCGAAGATGTCGATGTCTACTCTCGTATCAGTATTCGATAATGGGCAATCCAATTGACTACTCCTGATTGAATATATGAAAATTTAAAATTTAAAACATCAAACATTTTCATTGAAATATCAAGACTCTAAGTTGATAAATAATCATCAATAAATTGAAATAAATTATCACATCTCCACTTGATTCAATAGTAAATAATTTGAGGCATTTATTTATTTTTTTATTGAGGCTACTACATTACTTTGAAATACTCGTAAGTTACAATACGTCCATGTATTGATGAAAAACAATGTAAATATCAACAATTTAAGAAATTAAATAAAATCAACTATCGAGCCCTATTTCCAAAAGTCGGGTTGGGGGTGGGAAGTTCCCACCACATTAATGGCTCCCCGGGGTTGTCGCAGCCGACTAGCCATGCCTGACGCTTATCCCACATCATATTTTTCTTCCTCTGCAACATCTACTTCATTTTCTTCCTCTTCATTGTCTTCATCGGGACCTCTACCAGTTTTGCCATATTTTTCGTTCTTCCCAACTTCTTTCCTGGTTAGCAAGCTGCATTTCTCCTTTTCAAATCCATTGCTATAGCTTCTTCCCATCACAAACTGGACCACCCTCTATAGCACTTTGATATAAATATATAGAAAAATTATATTTAAGAAAATAAACTTTAAAAATAAATGAAATCTCACAAAAAAAACTTGTAAATAAATAGCCAAACCTTTCTCAAGTAAAATAAATGAAATCTTTACAAAATGCCAAGCAAATAAATCAATAGAAATTCACATAAAATATAAATTATGCAAAATAATTTAGAATTAATTTACAATTAAATTAAAAAATAAAGAAATATCAATTTCAAATGATTTTACTGAATAATAAAGGGATGGTTTCATGGGATCCAAATCCCAAATGATCCAAATCCCAATTGATCCAAATCTCATGGGAACTAAATAAATAATTTTTAAATATATTATATATGGTTTTAATATTTTATTATATCATAATATTATCGTCTCATGGGAACTAAATTCTCATGGGCTCCAAATCGAGCAGACGCGAATATATCTGTAATATTTTGATTAAATAACAAATATTTAGTTCCCGTGAGAATTTAGTTCCTATGAGACGATAATAAAATCGTATTTTCCCAATAATTATGAATATATAGAATATATTTGTCTCATCTAATACGCTGAAAATTTGACCAGTAGAATAGCTCGGTTTCAAAGGGAACGCCCATAGCAGCAGCTATACCGGTATACTACATCTGCTATCACCTTGGTTCCCACACGTCCGAAGCAACGCACGCCTGATTTGTTTGCGTGCGTATTTTTCACTTTGCTTACACGATAGATTTTCATTGGGATGAAATTAATGAAAACATATGAGGAAATAAAAGTACAAATAATGTACTTCTAATTGGTGCTCCAACTGACGAAATAAGAAGTGCATATTTTGGATTTTGTGTACCTCCAATACCTGCAATACTAGCGATATATCACATTTCAGGGACAAACTAGAATTTTATTGTTTTAGATGTTTTTTTTTTGCAGACGTGTAATCAAGCGAGCGAAGCGAGCGTTTCCATTTGACTCTGCCGGAAAAAATAGTCACTGTTTTTTGTTGTTGTTTGTTTGTATGTCTCGCCATAATGTTCGAACGGAGGCTCGGATCGAGTTGAAATTTTGACCATCCGCAAGCTTCGTTCTCGATTGAATGCCATTAGTTTTGTGGCAAAATCGTTCAAAAAGTTAAAAAGTTACATTAAAGTTAATCGAAAGTTTTTTTTTCAAAGTAAACGGCGACAAAATCTGAGGTGGCCAAATCATTAAGAATGTCCGTCCGGTCACGAATATGTTAATTTTATTTTGATCCGATAAGTAGTGTAGATGGAAATTACATTAGTAGAGGGAAAGTAAGGCGTCTAGGCCTTCATACGGTGGATCCAAGTGGATCCAATATGGCGTCGATGACGTATTTCCGGTCACGTGACCGCCGCCATCTTGTTTCCGGCCGCCATTTTGTTTCCGGTCACGTGTTTCCGTCCGCCATTTTGTCCGCCATTTTGAATTTTCAGACGCCATTTTGATTTTCCAGCCGCCATTTTGTCCGCCATTATGAATTTCCGCCAGCCATTTTGAATTTCCAGCAGCCTTTTTTACCGCCATTATAGCTCTGCCGCCATCTTGGCCGCCATTTTTGTTCAGCCGCCATTTTAGGTCGACCGCCATCTTGGCCGCCATTTTTGTTCGAGCGCCATTTTAGTTTTGCCGCCATCTTAGTTTCGCCGTCATCTTTGCCGTGTTCTCGTCACCATTTTCGAATTTTCAAATATCGCGCCACTTCTTGGCGTTCCGCGCGCTCCGCGCGCTCTAGTAACCATTTTTGGTACTTTGAATTTCACTGATATATTATTTTTTAATTCGTATTTATTTTCTGATTTAATATTGCAAGGAAAAAAAGTCGACAGTTTTGCTCGGGCTCGAACCATGATCAGCTCGGGCACCTTGGATTACTAGCTCATCGCCTTCCCCACTCGGCTGTCGAGCTATATGTCTAGCAAGTGATAATTGTTGATACTTATAATAGCTTCAGATAAACCACGCCTCCTCATGACGTCACACAGACTATTAACTAATAGCTTCTGTTAAGTGTTTTCACTTCGCGACCGTAGTATTCAAATAGTGTATAAGATTCTGTGGATCCAACCCACGTGATCTTAAACACCAATGAGCCTAAGCGTCACGACCCGCGCTTTTTTTCAAATTTGGCATAAGGGCTTAAGCACCAACCAAGTCATAACACGCGGTATTCAAATAGCATACTGTGGATCCGACCCACGTGATCTTAAACACCAGAATGTCAAGCTATTTTAAGGGTAACCGAAAACGCGCTATTTAAATACCCTACACCATTCTGAGGATCCAATATGGCGTCACAGCCCGCGTTTTTCAAAATATCAATGTAAGGAGGGTAACCGACAAAAGCCTAAGCCCGCGATATTCAAATTGCATCATTAGGGTCCAACGTTACAGACTCAGTAAATTTAAGATTTACCATAGGACGTAGGCGACATCACAAGCGCAGGTGCAAGTAGGTGCGAAAGGTGCACTCCAATGAGACCACCATCGCAGTCATGTCCATACATGAACATACAACGTCAGCATTATAATCCCTAGAACAATAATTTTTTTGCTTTTTGTAAATAAATATTTAAAAAATTAGATAATTTTAAATGGGTAGCCACAAAGCTCAGTTGGTAAGAGCATACGTAGCCCGGTAAGACAAGGTCCCGGGTTCAAACCCCGGAGTAGTCACTTTATTTATTATCTAAAGTACCTACTAACATAACAGCGTCATGGTCGCCTACTATAAATATGCCAAGGTTAAACAATTTATATATTTATACTTTTTATTTTTATATTATTTATATATATTTATGACAACACGTGAATGAACTCGCGTCATTATTCAGCTGGGTGAATGACAAATTTAGGACGTAACCACCAATAACCAAAGTCATAACCCGCGCTTTTCAAACAGTATTCTGAGGATCCAGTCTAGCGCAGGTGCAGGTAGGTGCGAAAGGTGCACCTACGTCACAGATCACGTGACCACCGACTCAATATATCAACAAGACACAGGTTGAATGAAAGGATTCGCTTATTCTCTAGTTATTTGATTGCGTCAACTATTTTACTTGTTCAAACTTGATAAAGAACAACGTCAGCAGGAAATATCTTGTTCCTCATAAAACTCTGCATTATTATTATTGTATGATTGTAAAGTTGGCATTTTTATTTCACAGGAAATAAAAGGCAAGACAAGTTTAAATAAATAATATCAATTTGTTACATTTAATAATAATATACTTTGTATAAGTGATTTCATTTCATTTTTCTTTTTAAATTTTTACGTAAGAATTTAATTGAAATGTATAGTAGTAAACAAGGTGCGGCCCCCCGGGTACACCCCTACTCCTAAATTTTCATATTACAACATATTATTACAATATTGAAGCAATCAATAAGTTTTAGTTATCTCCGATCGATAATTCTTTCATAGACACTAAACGTATCATCAAATGATAGACACACTTATAAATAAATAAATAAATGATGATGAATAAACTTAAAATCTTGATGTCAATATTACAATTATTTTCAATATTTTACCACGAGAGTGTCGCACCTATCCATGGATTCGTTGTATATCACAATTCAGTTTACTTTATTCTGAGTGGTACACGATTAAAAACATTAATATTTCTTATTTACTATTTTGAATCAAAACTTTGTATAAGAATAATGCATGGATAATAAAAATTTTTAGTAAACAACAACGAATATTTTTATTAGTGTATTCCGTTATAAAAATACATCGTGTTCAGGATACCATTTAATAAAATTATCACGCTTCAAATTTAATTTTTTTACTTTACTTTCATACAAGAGAATTCAAACTCAGACTCAAATCATTCTTTTTTAATTCACGCGTAATTATAATATGTTGTCTTTAAAATAAATATTTTTATTCACTTCGTCCATTTATTTCAAAAGAAAATTTGAAAGTGTTTACGATTTAAAAGTACATTACTAAATAAAATTCGAAATTTGTGTTTTGTTTTGTTTGAGTGTAGAACATTAATATAATAAACTATCTCTAATCATTAATCAAAGAACATAAATAGGAAATAGATCAATCATTTAGTTACCTGGAAATAATTGTACTACGCAAAGTGTTTAAATTTTCTCACAAAACAAATTATGATATTGTTATTGTAAAAATTTCATACATTTTATCACGTTTTCTCACTTGAATCGACAAGTTTTTATTTACAAGTACGTTTTATTGTCATTAGCATTGTAAACTGTTATAAGCCTACAACAATAAAATAAATCATAATTCATGTACAGCTATAAATAGATAAATAGTCTATGGTAACTATTAGGCAAACGGATGTTTTAAGATAAATAACTTTCGTTAATTTCTTTCACAATGGTGTTCGCATATCTTTTAACACATCTCAAGATAATATTTTGTAGCATTACATGATCACTCTCGGATGTTTATTTTAAGTGCAAGCATTTGCTACCATCAGTAGGCCTATATTAGTTAATAAAAACATTTTGCTTTCGTTTTTGTATTCTTCATTGAAGCTATTTATTCTTACAAAAATATATATATTACACAATACTTACCACTATGTGAGAAAAATAAGTTTTGTCTTCTCAAACTGCATTTAATAATAAATCGAAGATAAGTAAGTAGTATACTATTACTATTCAGTATTAGAGACAGATACCAATCAATAACATTATTGTAGAGTTAATAAAATCGCTATTCAACATTAACATTCTTTACTAAAATAAGTCCGATACACGTACTGATTCATCTACTATAAATTATTTAAAATTAAATCCACCACGTTTAATTACAAAACAGCAACAACTCTCTACGTAATATTATATTTTTACGCTATAGAAGATAAAAGAAAAGAATATAATTTTAAATAAAACTACTGTGTTAGATACTTTACTGCAAGAAGCTACTTTATCAATAATGAATTATATATACTATTTAAAGTTGAAATATAATAATTTGCATACTCTTCACACATTTCGTAAGCAATGTAACATTTTTGAAAATTATTCTCAACCATTCCATATACTACACTGGTTTTTCTATTTTGAAATTGAGTAAAGCTACGATGTACAAGTTTCATAACATTTATTTTGAAGTTGAAATATGAAGACTACTTACGCTTTCAATTCTTGATCGTTACTCTATTAGTAATATTCACTTGATTGATTAAAACAAAATGTTTTTGCTTGTTTAATACTTTTCACACACGTAGTCGCAAATAAATCTATTGCCTTATCTCACAAGTATCTGACTACAACAAAATAAAACCAAACGCGACTCAAGTAAAAATCTAGAATTGTAGTATTCTTCATAAACAACATCTCAAGTACATATTCATTGAAACATAATAGTTACACGCAATTTTCATTTCCGATGTTTATTCGCGAATATAATAAATATATTTTGTTCAAAATGTCTTTTCGAGAGTACTCATTGACAGTAAAATAAATATGACTGAACACTTAAATTTAAGTTCGCACAAAAACACACTCAAATTTTATATATGTAAAATAATATCACCGTATCGGAGTAAATTACTAAATGTCCCAACTCCTAATTTAATTTTTCCACTAAACCTACTCGTTTTTAAAAATAGTTTTATACTTCCGTGTATTTTATGCATTGATAATAACACTTTATTTTCAATTACTTTAGGAGGGGGGTAACCTAAATATGCTTCTTTCTTGAAAAAGGAAATTTTGATTCTATTCATCTCACTTATTTATTCCACCCATTCAAGATGATTCAAACTTAAACAGTTTTTCCTAGAGTCCTATATATTGACAATTGGTGATAAAAATGAAATTCAGTATATACCAGTTTAGTCCCATATTCGATAAGAAAGAACACCTTCTCTTAAAGTGTTTAGATTCATTTTTCACTCAAATTAAAAAAATAAAATATTTGTTTAAAAAAATTTAGTACGTTTTAAAATGTTTTCTCACTTTAAGCAAATAAAAATAAATAACAGATCAAATATTCCATTTCAGGTTCGGAGTGAGCTCTAACCAAATTAGAGAATGTTTGTGTTTACAGATAATTGTGATCATTTCTGATCATTTCTTTTCTCAGATAGCTTTAAAGTAAATTATAACTTACCTTACCATGAGAAAAAGTATGATCAATTGATGCTTTCGAGAGCGTTATGGCATGAAAATCAATAAATCATATACTAAAATTAAAATTCAACATTACTAAAAATCTAGACAATGATAGCACTGGAAATATAAAAAAAAAAATAATACTTTTACACCATCATTAACGTTTTTCCCTAAATAAAAAAAAGGAGAATGTGAAAGAAAGGAATCCACTATACAATACATCAATTAGAAATAATATGGGTTCATACAATTTTAATTTAAAACTGTTAAACAAATATTTTGATTTTAAGCAAATCATACCGTTCTGTATTTACGTCAAGTAAAATAAATATGTATAAAAGCATTTAAAAAGGTAGCAAGTCACGTCATGTAGCATCGTCACGATTAGTTTAGCATGATTTCTACACCAATCAATCTACGAAAGGGTATGTCTATGCTATTTTCAAATAAATATTAATTTTAACAAGGACACCTTTACTTTGTCTTTGTATATTTAAAAAGAAATAAAAGAAATATACACTATATAGTTGTATCAACATTCATAGCTTGGTGTAAATTTGGTAAACTTTACGTTTATAAGAGTATTTATTTTACATTTTACTACTTCGAAAGCGATAAACACACATCACATGGAAGAAGATGTGATTATTTACTTACTTAATATTGGGCCTTTCCGGAAAGTGTTTACATCTATTTAAAAAAAAATAAACAACGGAGTGACTATTTATGCCATTTTCGCAAACAACCTTGTAGCTGTACACTCTAAACGTGCAAATCAAGAGAGTGAGCAATCAAAAATATTTACGACGATTTTGCGACGATTTCGATCCTACATCTTTAAATGGTGCTGGTGCTCTATGCTTTTGTGTTTACGTTCATTTGCTGTTTTGTGGCTATTAAGACGAGCCAGGTATATACCAAGGCCGATAGATCAATCTTAAAATAATTCCTACACGTTTGCAGCCTATTTTTCAACTTATTATTACTTGTAGGTTTAATTTTATTTGCAACTATTGTTGGATGAGCGTAAAGAGCGTAGCGAGCGGAAGCGAAGACTTCAATTTCACTGACCCCCCAAAAAATTTAGCTCGGGTTTTTTTTTTTTTTTTTTTTTTTTCCGTCTGTTTGTTCGCTCGATTCCGGGCAAACGGCATATGCGATCTTGATGAAAATTTGACCGGACCTTCGTTTTCTCTGAACTTAGTGGTGTATTGTTTTTTGGTACAATCGAAGAAATATTTCTCATGAATATCGTACTTTTACGATTTTTTTTCGATTTTTGGTGCGATATTTTCGTCACATTTGGACCGATTCTGACCAAACGGGTGGGGCTACAACGTTCATATTTCACATGGACATTAAGATTATGGTGATGTAGTACCTTTTGAAAGAAAAAGTTAAAAAAGTTAGCTAGAATCCATAGAAATAAAGGTTTTAATATTAGTTTTTCAATTTTTAGTGCGATATTTTCGTCACATTTGGGCCGATTCTGACCAAACGGGTAGGGCTACAACGTTCAGATTTCACATGGACATTAAGGTTATGGTAATGTAGTACCTTTTGAAAGAAAAAGTTGAAAAAATTAGTCAGAATCTACAGAAATAAAGGTTTTAATATGAGTTTTTTGAAGTTTATAATACCAATTAACAAATAACAATAAAAACTTGACAACAATCACCTCCACAATGCATTCAAAAAGCACTTGCAAAGGAAAAGTGCAAACAAACGCACAAAACGCAAAAAAAACTTACAAAAAAAACGCTCATCCATCAACGCGGCGGGACTTTAGCGTTTTCCTAGTTTTAAATGTAAACGTTTGTGCAAATTTATTCTGCCAAGCTTTGCAAGGATGCAGTCAGAGGGCAAAGTGAATTTATGTTTTAAGATTGCGAAAATGTAGGAGGGTACGTAAGCTTGGCATTTCTTTTAGATCTCATTGCTTTTGATTGTGTAAGTTTTGGCTGTATTTTTACAAGTTTTTTGTTTTGTGTGAGATCTCATTACTTTTCCAATTTCTATTGCAAAAATATTTGTTAAAAAATAATAATTTTATCAAAGTCGATTTAATTGCTATGGTATTACCAATTAACAATAGAATGTAAAATAGCTAGTGGTCCAAAGAATTTCTTTTTGTACACGATGTTGGTGATCATTGTCAAGTAACTATAGTTACGTTTTTGATTATATGCTTGTAAAAGACATATTAAAATCTTTATTTGGAAGCCTTCCACTTCACTTTCCTTTCACGTTTTCTCCTTTTCTTTCAAAAGGCACTACATCACTATAACCTTAATGTTCATGTAAAATATGAACGTTGTATTCAAAGTCAAACCCATTTGGCTAGAATCGCTGGCTAATTGAAACTGACGAATTAGTAAGTAGCCAGTAGCCAGTAGTAGCTAACATTCTTAAAGTGATTTTGAGCACGTTTCAAGTAATTTTTTTCACCAAGAAATGTTCGTACACCAACTAAATTTGGCATGTGTTGTCAGGTACCGAAATCCCCTTGATTTTGATAGTTTTTGGATGAGCGAAGCGAAGACTTCAATTTCACTGACCCCCAAAAAATTTAGCTCGGGTGTTTTTTTTTTTATTTTCATTTATTTGTATTTTTGTATGTTTGTTCGCTCTCTACCGGCCAAACGGCACATGCGATTTTGATGAAAATTTGAGGGGACTTTCGAAATCTCTGAACTTAGAGGTGTATTGTTTTTGGGTACAATCGAAGAAATATTTCTCATGAATATCGTACTTTTACGATTTTTTCCGATTTTTAGCGCGATATTTTCGTGACATTTGGGGTGATTCTGACCAAACAAGTGGAGCTACAACGTTCAGATTTCACAGGGACATTAAGGTTATGGTGATGTATTGCTTTTTGAAAGAAAAAGTTCAAAAAGTCATTCAGAATCCATAGAATTAAGGTTTTAATATGAGGTTTTTGAGGTTTTTTAATAACAATTAACAAGTAACAATTGAAACTTGACAAAATCACCTACAATGCATTCAAAAAGCACTTGCAAAGGAAAAGTGGTCCTACGCAAACTTAAAATTTACAAAAAAGCTTATCCATCAACGCGGCGGGACGTAAGCGTTTTCCTAGTTAAGTTCACATCACGTTTCATGACGGCTGGGTGACACCTCGAAATCAACCCAACTCTGCTTGCTGTATAAGGTGCCTGAGTGTGTGGCGCACCGCGGCTTGGCTGCGGTGCGCTAACGGGCACCTAGATAGTCTTCGCTGTTAAAGCCCCCTAAAACTACTCGAACTTATGTCACGTCTAACTGGGAATGTAAATAGTCCCTAAATCTTGGCTGAAAAAAGAGGTCTTAGCAGATATTTTTGGGCGGGGCATTACCCCAATTTGGCAACTTCACGAAAATGTGTTAACGTCTAAAGGATTCACTTTGTGATATGTATCATTAGATGTTTAGTTTGTTGGTGAGTTTCAAATACAGTTATAGTGGTTCCAACGAAATAATGCAGATAGCTCGAAATTGTTTCCCAACACAAAAACTTTGTCAACTCTATTCACGCTAGCTCAGCGTGGATCTAGCACACGGAGGATCTCTGTGATCTAGCACAGATAATTGTTGCTGTGTTGGTAAGAGATATTTAACTTTCATGCACAAAGGCGACATTCATTTTACCGCGCATTCATACTACCCCCACCACTACAAAGCAGCTGCATTCATTCGTTGGAGCTAGTATATCAGGACATCAGGTGTAAAACAAGTACGGTTATCCAAAATGAGAACAGAGTTGTTGTTGTTACTGTTACTGTTACTGTTAATGTCGAAATTCGACATTAACAGTAACAAGAGATCGCGCCACCGTCGCGCGGATTCTTGCAATATGGCCGGAGAAACGAGGTACAGCCGCTGTTTACCACACGCCGGCGTATAACAATCAACAGTATTTTGAGACGATACAACATCTTTGCATCGTTCTAAAATATACTACCGTTATAATGGACAACCTGAATATTTTCACAGTGTAATTAAGATGTTTTTCTTATTGTAAAATGATGTTTTCCTAATTTCTGTGCCCGCTTTTTGCACTTCACTTGTATGCATAAATGATGCATGCTATGATTTACGGTCGATTACTATTTACTATTTATTTATCCTATTTCGCACACATTTAAACGGTTTTTAAACAAAATGCGGCAATACAAATAATATAAAATGATAAAATAGCCCCCCCCCCTCCCCCCACCCTACACACACACGCACTCACATATGACAATCCACCAGTTCAGAGCTTTAGGCCTACGCCTAACATCACAATCTCGTTTCATATTGTAGTTTCCTTTTCAATGGACATTTTAATAAGGAGGCTATAAATTTATCTCAAAGCTCTAGTATTGTACAAAATACACGCAATTATTACAACAATAAGATAACAATCACCATGACAGATAAAATTGGGCAACTCGATTCGATTTCGAAACATTGAGAACCGAGATTGAGACATGGCTTTATTTGTGTGACCTCTATTTCCTATTTTTATTTTGAACTACGTGAACAAAATTAATATATAACCAAAATTATATTCAACTTGACAGTGATTTCGTCTACGTTATTATGTCGACGTATATAAGCATATTCACAATAATGATGTATTAAAATCCTAGATTATAGAGGCTAGCAGCTCATGGGACAGGCAACATACAATAAAAAATAACTAAGATAATATGTGAAAAAGATCGCATACTATAGGGAATGTAAGAGTATTATGTTAATGTTTTTAAAATACGTATTTAAAGCTGCTTTGTAATAAACAAATACCATAAAAGCTGTCAAAGTACAATACAAATACCTGCAAATTCTAGGCCTTAAAATGAGATCTAGGGCCTATATGCCTATTATTCCGTCCGACCCTCTGTCTGTTGTAAAAGTTGACTACAAGAGTAAATACCACATCAGCATAGACTAATGTCGCCAGATTAAAATCATTTCATAGTTGTCGAGTGTTAAAACAAATGATAAAATCAAAAAACCTACCATAAGAACGCACAATTCTCAACATTTGTCGCAAAAACTGCCATTCACTTAAATCGTTTTCTCCATCTTTGGAAAATGTATACTGATACAATTGAGGCATCATTTGACTTCGTAAGACTTATTTCTTGCAGTAAATCATCAATCGTGATTATATTTTGAAATATCAATAGGTACAAACGCTCACAATTCGAACGCAAATCTCTATGTAATAGCATGCGCGCGGTTCGTAGGAACCTCGATTCTCTAGTCGCGCGCTTCGCCACTAGAGCGCATACCTGCAACATTTAATCACGAATATTAAATAAAATTTCGCGTAGTAAACCCATTGGTGTAGGTGTGTCAAGTTGCTAGAATTGGCCCCATTTGATGTAACACCAAGGGTCACCAAAAGCATTCGGTATCATCCTTATGTCAACTATAAATACCAGCATGTCAATCGAGGTCATGTCCTGTTTTCATCCTGGGACGTGACACGCGCACAGGCGGACATTGAGAAAAGTGATGCATCTAGCGCTTCACACCCTTAATATAATTATTAATTACATAAAGAGTTTATAAATATTTTTATCAATTTATAGGTATTTGAAAGCGATCCAAATTCATGATACCCGGCTAAGATGGATTTTTTAATATCCGGATTGATTGCCATGCAGGTCATCAAGAATCACATTTTATATTTCGTACCGACTGATTCGGGAGGTTACGGATTAGGGTCCACCACCGGCAACCCTGACTGAAAGCTTTTCACACGGTTTCTTTAAGAGGGTATATGCTGAGGCTAGAACGGAGGCGAGTTTAAGCGCTCAGCTTTCTGAAATTTTCGGGTAAACGGTTTATAACACCATTATCAAATTTCACACTAACGTTTATAAAGAATAAATCTGTGTTATCCATTATGCGTATTCCTAAATTAATTCATTGATTTTGAATTAAAATTTAGTGAAATCACAAAAATTTACTCAATTGTGGTTGGTCAACTTTGGGAATTTATTCCAAGTGTACAGATTTTTTTAAACTCAAATTTGCATAATAGATAACAAGGTACAAATTCATGTGAACGCGCAAGTATATTTGGTTTTATTGTAAGATAAACGGTTTGGTGGGAATTTCCAGAATTGTAATCCATGTTTTGGATTTCCCATTTTTTCACGTTTTGGACTAATGTTTCGCAATGGATCTTTGAGGCTTATTTTGTGCAACCAATTATGGATATCAATATAAAAGTACTTTATTAACATCCATTCAAAATTTGGTAATGATATTACCAACCGTTCAACAGAAATCATCAACACCTGTTTGCGCGCATTTGAGTTGGGCGATGCAAGGGATCGAGTCCTCTAAAACAGCCATCCTACTCCTACATTCCCGTCACATATACTATATACCCTCCAAGGAGACGATGGTAATACAAGGTTCCCAGTTCCCACCGACCTGGAAAACCTGGAAAAGTCATGGAATTGAAAATATGGTACAAAATGTCAGGGAATAGTCAGGGAATTGAGGAAAAAATTCAAAACCTGGAAAAGTCAGGGAAAATGGGAATTTATTTAAATCTAGGCTTATTCGGTTAACTCAAAAAACATATATTTTCACCGAATTTATGAAAATGTTTTCCCGACTCCTAAGTCAGAAAAATTTAAAAAATCAATCATTTGTTTTCGTTGCTAAAATAACCGTTTTTAGGAATCTAGCGGTTTGAAGGTGAAATCTAGCGGATATTCGGATGAGCGTAGCGAGCGTAGCGAGCGAAGCGAAGATTCCATTTCACTACACTGGAGAAAAAAATCCGGAATGTTTTTTTTTTTTTTTCTCTCTTTCTTTTTTTTTTGTATTTTTGTCTGTTTGTCCACACGATTCCGGCTAAACCGATACTCCGATTGCGATGAAATTTTATAAAGGCCTTTGAAATCTCTGAACTTAGAACTGCCACGTTTTTGAGCGCAATCGGAAAATTATTTCTCATGAAAATCGCAATTTTACGATTTTTTTCGATTTTTAAAAAATGTCTTCGACTTATAACACCTACATGCTTTTTTCGATTTTAATGATTTTGCACAGAACCTTTATTTTATGAATTAAGATATTTTTGTGAAATTTGAGCGCAATTGAAAAAATATTTATCATAAAAATCGAAATTTTACAGGTTTTTTCTTTTTTTAAACAATTCTTTGACTTATAACACCTACATGCTTTATCCGATTGTAACGATTTTTTCGCAGAACCTTTATTTTATGAATTAATATATTTGTGTAAAATTTGAGCGCAATCGAGAAATTATTTCTTATAAAAATCGCAATTTTACGATTTTTTTAACAATTACGATTAATTAAAAGAAAAAAAAATATGTTAATTTTTAATTTAATTTAATTAAATTTAAAAAAAATTTCAACTTAGTAATGATTTTGCCACAGAACAACAGAAAATTCGCATAACACATGGCAGCTCAATGCACCAATTACGCTCATCCAACAACGCGGCGGGACTTAAGCGTTTTCCTAGTTAGGAAAACGTCCACAACACAATAACACAAAAACTACATTATTTTGGTATTGCATTCAACCCACAACTTTTTTCTAAAACGCACCAAACGCACTCTAAAAACCTGATTTTCAAAATTTTCGCCTGATTGCTGGGGGCGGCCCTCCAAACCCCCCGTACTTAGTCCCTATATAATACCACCGGGATATTATATAGACCACCCGGAATGAAAAACCTGAATTCAACACTGAGTCTATGTATGTGTGTATCTGTTAGGGGATCCCCCGTAGAAATTTTGCGGGCGGGCCCATGAAACGAAGTTCCGCCCTGATGAAGTACGGGGAAATACATTTTAGAGCGTATCGAGGGGGTGCTGCGTTCCCGGCAAGCTATTTTTGGGCGTGTATCACACCTGGAATTAAGCAAAACTAGACCTGGAAAACCTGAAAAAGTCAGGGAAATTGATTCTAAAAAAAGTGGGAACCCTGTAATACCCCGGGCATAGAAAGCTTCGGCTGAATGGTTCGCCTAGGTGTCCGAACTCACACTCTTCTTGGTGTTCTGTCACCACAGCAAGTATACTACATACTATAAATCTAGATATTAATTTTTTATTTACTAATACAAAAAGGAGTTTTCTCCACACAGACAAATATAATTTCTTCCTAGTGAGTGTTCAAAGGAACACGTTATGGACCTCCAGCAGAGGACAAATTGGGCTCAATGCACCACATCAAGAATCAAGAATTAAGAATCAAGAGAGGTTCTTGCAAATAACCCCGGACAAGTTTCACACAAGACATTACTTTTTTCGAACATCGAAATGCCTGTGTAAAACGAAGCGGAGGCCAGTATCGTAACACAGGGACGTAGGAACGGGGGGGATGGGAGGAAACTCCCCCCCCCCCACTTGTTGGCTTGACCCCCCCAAGTAGGGGGCTTTGCTAACATGTTGGGTGATTTTTAGGATTTTTACTACAGTCGGGCTTGCAAACAAAAAGGAAGGTTTTTGTTAACATTTTTGGATGAGCGAAGCAAAGATTCCATTTCACTACACTGGAGAAAAAAATCCGGAATGTTTTTTTTCTGTATTTTTGTCTGTTTGTTAACACGATTCCGGCTAAACCGCTACTCCGATTGCGATGAAATTTTATGGAGGTCATCGAAATCTCTGAACTTAGAACTGTCACGTTTTTTAGCACAATCGGAAAATTATTTCTAATGAAAATCGTAATTTTACGATTTTTTTTCGATTTTTGAAAAATTTCTTCGACTTACAACACCTACATGCTTTGTCCGATTGTAATGATTTTTTCACAGAACCTTAATTTAATGAATTGATATATTCATGTGAAATTTGGGCGTTATCAAAAAACTATTTTTAAGAAAATGGCAATTTTACGACTTTTTTCGATTTTTAAAATTTCTTCGGCTTATAACACCTACATGTTTTATCCTATTGTAATGATTTTTTCACAGAACCTTAATTTTTTGAAATAATATATTCGTGTAAAATTTTTGCGCAATTGAATAATTATTTCTTATGAAAATTTCAATATCACGATTTTTTCTTTTTTTAAAATTACGATTAATTAAAAAAATTAACATCAAAGTTATTTTTATTTAAATTTAATTTAATTCAAAAAAAATCTTCAACGAAGTAATGATTTTTTCACAGAACAACAGAAAATCCGCATAACACATGGCAGCTCAATGCACCAATTACGCTCATCCAACAACGCGGCGGGACTTAAGCGTTTTCCTAGTTTAGAAAGATTCAGTAAGAGACGAAATTTGCGAGACTAGACTAGCCATCTGATTTTAGACTAATATTCATTTTATTTTATGTGCAGTGTTTTCACTCCCAAGCAGACTGTCGACCGATTTCAGTCAGGTAATCAATCTTCAATGCAATATTAGCTTCAAATTGGAATCTGTATTCATAATTAAAATTCGCCTGAAAACGTGTTTTAGGCCACCTATCAAGGGCACCTTTAAAAAAATCTTTGCCCACCCAACCTTATGGACAGCTTTAGTGTGACCCCCCACTAAAAAATAATTCCTATGCCAGTGTCGTAACAAAGCCGTTGTTTTATAGGGGAGGGGGGGGGATCAATGGCCTGCACGACTAGTGACAGGGGTATGTGAGGGAATAGTCAATGGTGTCAAAGTTAATGATTGTGCACAATGCAGGGCCTGGGGGAGGACCCCCAGCTAATGCGGGCCCCGGGCGCACAGACCCGGAAACTGTTTGATTCTTAAGAGTGTGATTGAATTATTTTCATGAGTTTTTCTCAAAAACCTTGTTTTAGATGTATGAAAAAATTGCAAGTTACAAAACATGTCTCAATATCTCTCAATAAATACTTCAAATATAAATTGTGCCAGTCCGCCCCCCCCCCCCCCCCCCCACCCCCCGCAGTTATGCAACTGACGGTGGCCAGAGACCAGAGTCGGCCATGGTGTTGCGGCCGAGTATGGGCTAAACTGAGGAAAGTGTACTGAAGAGAAAAGAGAATAATATATACTGACACATACTTAATGTTGCTGGCAAAGTTCAAGATGTGACAGCGTAGGTAGGTGAAGTTTCTTAGAGGCGAGTGGGTTGACACAACGTGGAGAGAATCTGTGTTAACCCTCCGTCACTCGCGCGGAATTCCTTAACAGCATCCCTCGCGTGGGGTTTCTCAAACCCCAAATTATTTTGGGCTGTAATAAGTGCAGTAGGATGTTTTGGGTATTTCTTTCTGTGCTCATATGATTTGTGGAACTCCTATGTAGGTGGTTGTTACTGGGAGGACAGTGAAATAAAATGCCAATGAACCTTTTTGTATGAAATATTTTTTTATTGTATTTTTCAGATTTAAAAAATGGACATTTTCAAAATATTCAAAAAAGGTGTCAAAATAATGCAATTTTAAGTTTTCTTTCACATTTTAGTAATAAAAATGAACCAGTTAGTAAATTGCAAGAAGAATTTTTCCAAAATTCAAAAATTTAAAAATTTAAGCCAAAATATATTTCCCTATCTGTTACTGTAACGTGATCACTCGCGCGGGGTTTTAGTAACCCCAGGTCCCCAGCCAAGTTTAGACCGGCAATGTAACGACACTAAAAGCCCTAATGATTAGAGGGTTACAAATTTTACTAACATATAGAGTGACTTGAAGGTACTGAGAATCTAGAGTCGGTAAAACAGTCCGATGCAGAGAAACAAGAGTCGAATGTAGACCCTTACAAGTGCGCGACCACTCCATCTGGCCGCTTGCCCGCAAACTTCAACGCGGTGCGACTCCAAACCCCCCTCTGCGCACGCCAGCTGGAATAGTCCTCAGCAGTTGTGACAAGGCTGAAGCCATTGCCGACGTGCTTCAACAAAGTTTCACACCCAACCCTCCGGACGATAGCTCACCAGATCTTGGAAGGATTACTGCTCTCTTCGAAACAGTCTCGTGCCCACCGGTTCCAGATGAAGATGTAATTACCCCTGAGGAGCTTATCAAAACTCTCAGAGCCCTAAACACCAAAAAGGCCCCTGGACCTGATGGAATCAATGCCAGACTCATCCTACAACTCACAGGAACCGCTGTGTCCCATCTGCTGGACATCTGCACTGCCTCCATGGTACTAGGCTACTTTCCAGTGGCTTGGAAGCGGGCAAACATCATTTCTATCTTGAAACCCGGAAAGCCTCCTACCGACCCTACTAGCTATCGCCCCATCAGCCTCTTAAATATATTTGCAAAGGTTTTTGAACGCCTCCTGCTTGTTCGACTAAAGCGCTTCACAGATTCACAGAAGATTATCCCTGCCTCCCAATTTGGCTTCACTTCTGGCGTCTCAACAGATCACCAACTTCTTCGCCTTACCAACAAAATTACTCAAGGTTTTAATTGTGGATTGCATACAGCTGTTGTTTTTCTGGATATAGCCAAAGCTTTTGATACGGTCTGGCATAACGGGCTTTTATTTAAACTGGCTAAATTCAACTGCCCTCGGCACATTCTTTTCATACTATATTCTTTTCTATCTGATAGGACATTTGAAGCCTCTTGGATGGGCACCACTTCCTCTGTGCGTCCTATCCGAGCAGGAGTTCCGCAAGGTTCTGTCCTCAGCCCCATTCTGTTTAATGTATATACCTCGGATTTGCCAGAGCTTCCCATGGAAGTTGTTGTTCACCTTTTTGCCGATGATGACGCCATGGCCGCCACCTCACGATATCCACCACTGGCTGTTTCAAAACTCCTAAAGGGACTATCTATTATGTCTGGCTGGTATAGTAAATGGAGATTTGGGTTGAACCATCAAAAGACTTCAGCCACGTTCTTCACCAGGAAGCGGATCCAGCCATCACCAAAACTCTTTCTAAATGGTAAAGCAATCCCTTGGAGTACATCCAACAACTACTTGGGGGCGCTTCTAGACTCTAAGCTGACTTGGAAGACCCATCTGGACAACGTATGTGTCCGTGCTACTCGCAAAACTTTCGCCCTGCAATCTATGCTTAGATCACGTAGCATTTCAACTTCGGACCGACTTCGGCTATACTCTCAAATCATCCGTCCCTCAATCACTTACGCCTGCCCCATCTGGGGAGGGGTCGCTAAATCGCACATCAACCGTCTTCAAATAGTACAATATCGCATCCTTCGTATGGTCACTCACTCCCCACGCTGCACACCAATTCATCTTCTCCATCACGACATTCAATTCCCACTTTTAAAGGATCATATAACAAAACTTTCCCGATCGTTCTACGAATCATTAAAATCAAACAACCACTCTGAAGTCCGCCGACAACGTCTTTTCCACCCCCTACTGTCTGATATGTACAACCGCCCCATAGCCAGTTGCGACCTACCAGAATATCCCTTAAAATCACAAAAACGCACATGGAGCAGAACTCCGGCAGCCTCACAAGGTGGGCCATCATCCATAGCCAAAAAGAGGCGGGTCTAGGGGCTCGGACTTACCTATAATAAGTTACATCTGTAGCTGAATGGTCTTTCCTAGCTATGACTGGGTACCGAACCCGTCTTTTACAACGGCTCAGCCCTGTCAGCTTCATGCTACGAAGACACATCTTTTACCAACAGCTGAATGACAGCTAAGCCCAAAGCCCCCCCACATCAATTCTGCCATTTATAGGCGTAAAAGCGTTCTCCCCTCTGGACACATCATGATTCTACTTTTAAGGGTAAATATACCCGTTACTGTGTTTTAAGCAAAAGTAAAGACAAACTGATTGCACTCAAACTGAACTGAACTGAACGAATGTAGACCCTGGGGTTTGTAGAACCCCACGCGAGTGACGGAGGGTTAAATTCAGGCATACGTACGCTTACGTTTATCCTCTCCCCCACCCCACCCCCCTAACCCCCGGGATGAAAAATAACTATAAGCACCATTAGTAGGTTTTTAGTACAATTGGTACAGTATTTTTCAATTATACGCCTATATTCAAAAAATTAATAATGAATTCAATGTATATCAATATTGTAATTCAATATATATTCAATGTATAATATAATCAAATAACCGTATAAAAGTGGAGACACAATGTTTTTTTTGTCTGTAGTATCGACTGCACAAAAACTACATTATTTTGGTATTGCATTCAGCTAACAACTTTTTTTCGAAAACGCGCCAAACGCACTCTAAAATCCTTTTTTTTTTTGGCTGCGGCGGTATTGTTAGGGGGCTTCGCCCCCTAAACTCCCATACTTGATCCCTATATAGTATCCCTGGGATATTATATAGCCCCCGCCGGGATGAAAAACCTGAATGAAACACTGAAGACAATAGTGAGGTAAGTATAGAATCATGACTAGGAGGAGGAGATAATAAAGGAACAAGACTATGAAGTTGTGGACGTGGTGCCGGGAGTCGACCGCGGGTCCTCTGTGCTGACGCCGGGCGAGGTCACGCTACGGCCGGGGGATGAAGCAACACCACACACTGCAGCACACGAGGCCTACAAGCCACTGACTAGACTGATTGACAAAAGTACGTTGAGAAGTGGGGGGGTTCTAGATGATAAGAACACGTTTGAGTTGAATCACATTACTTGTCACGGGTTCAGAACCCGTCGTGACCGACAATCCTGACTGAAGGTTTTTCCCGGGGTTTTCCTAGTCACTAATGCTATTGTACGAAATTGGGTCCTTTTAAACAGCCCTCGGACCTCTTCACAATTTCCTATTCCAATTAGGCCTTCCTAAAATTGGATGAGCGTAGCGAAGATTCCATTTCACTACACTGGAGAAAAAAATCCAGAATGTTTTTTTTTTCCTTTTTTTTTGTATTTTGTGTGTTTGTCCACACGATTCCTGCTAAACCGATACTACAATTGCGATGAAATTTTATAGAGGCCTTCGAAATCTCTGAACTTAGAACTGCCACGTTTTTGAGCGCAATCGAAAAATTATTTCTCATTAAAATCGCAATTTTACGATTTGTTTCGATTTAAAAAAACATTCTTCGACTTATAACACCTACATGCTTTATTTGATTGTTATGATTTTTTCACAAAACCTTAATTTTATAAATTAATATATTCCTGTGAAATTAGAGCGAAATTGAAAAATTATTTCATATGAAAATCGCAATTTTACGACTTTTTAAATTTTTAAAACATTCTTCGACGAATAATACCTACATGCTTTATCCGATTGTAATGATTTTTTCACAGAACCTTAATTTTATGAATTAATATATTGGTGTAAAATTTGAGCGCAATCGAAAAATAATTTTTTATGAAAATCGCAATTTTACGCATTTTTCGTTTAAAAAAACATTTCTTCGACTTATAACATCTACATGCTTTATCCGATTGTAATTGGATGAGCGTAGCGAGCGAAGCGAAGATTCCATTTCACTACACTGGAGAAAAAAATCCGAAATGTTTTTTTTGTATTTTTGTGTGTTTGTCCACACGATTCCGGCTAAACCGATACTCCAATTGCGATAACATTTTATGGAGGCCTTCGAAATCTCTGAACTGCCACGTTTTTGAGCTCAATCAAAAATTATTTGACTTATACATCTACATCTTTATTCGATTGTAATGATTTTAACAGAACCTCAAGTTATGAATTTATATATTTGTGTAAAATTTGAGCGTAATCGAAAAATATTTTCTCATGAAAATCGCAATTTTACACTTTTTTGTTTTAAAAACATACGCTCATCCAACCACGCGTCTGAAAAAGCGTTTGCGAAGTATCCTAGTGTACGAGATTGGGTCCTCTTAAACAGCCCTCGGACATCTCTTCACAATTTCCTATTCCAATTAGGCCTACCTAAAATTGGATGAGCGCAGCGAGCGAAGCGAAGATTCTTTTTCACTACACTGGAGAAAAAAATCCGGAATCTTTTTTTCCCCTTTTTTTGTATTTGTGTGGATTCCGGCTAAACCGATACTCCAATTGCGATGGAATTTTCTGGAGGCCTTCGAAATCTCTGAACTTAGAACTGCCACGTTTTTGAGCGCAATCGGAAAATTATTTCTCATGAAAATCGCAATTTTACGATTTTTTTCGGTTTTTTATATAAAAATCTCTTCGACTTATAACACCTACATGCTTTATCCGATTTAAATGATTTTTTTACAGAACCTTAATTTTATAAATAAATATATTCGTGCGAAATTTGAGCGCAATCGAAAAATTATTTCTCCTGAAAATCGAAATTTTACGTCTTTTTTTCTTTTTTTAACACCTGCATGCTTTATCCTATTGTAATGATTTGTTCACAGAACCTTAATTTTATGAATTAATATATTCGTGTAAAATTTTGAGCGAAAAAAATAATCATAAAAATAAATAAAATTTTAACAATTTTTTTTTTTTTAAATAATTAAATAAAATTATGTAGGCCTCCCACTTCTATAAAACCTGCTGTTGTACAGCCGGGGTCATATAAAATCAAGAGGTCTGAAAGATACCTCTTTCACCGACATCTCGTGGTCAACTCTTGGTGCCATTATTTATAACGCCCTGTGAACTGCATTATCGATCGATGGAAGCCCCTAGACTATTTGATGTTATTAATATTATTTAGGGAGGCTTTGGAAAGACTTTGGGCAACAAAATAGTCAATATCTAGAAGGCAGTCAGAAGTGAAATACAATTTTATCAAACAAAAAGCATAAAACAAACTTTAGTGGTTTGCAAATAAGACTTGACAGCAAGATGAATTATTTGAAATTAATTAGAAAAATAAGGCAAATATAAGATCTAAGGCATAGTCTTAATGCTATGCCTAGGCCAAGGTATCGATATATAATGCTCTTTTACGTTTCCATATTATATTTTTTCTAGGCTTGATAGTTTCTCTGGTGAATAGAGAATTTTCCTTTGACATTGGCAGCCATGTTTCTTATTTATGTCGAAAATGCAGTTCACAGGGCGATATAAATAATGGCACCAAGAGTTGACCACGAGGATGTCGGTGAAAGAGGTATTTTTTCAGACCTCTTGATTTATATATGACCCTGGCTTGTACCCATTTAATACATTTAGATTTATCAAATCCTACACTTTTTACTCTTTTAAATCTCAATTAGAAGTTTACAAATTCTTTTTCCCCCGAGTTTAAAATAAAATTTTGCAAAAACCCAGAGCTCCTTTTTATAAAATTATGTACATTCTTCACACGATTTTTTTTTTCTACCAAATAATATGGCATTAGTTTTTTTTTAAAATTTAAAAAAAAATTAAAAACTAAAAAACCTAAAATAAAAAAAAATTGAAAAATTTAGACCCCTACCCCCCCCTAAATTTTTAATTATTTCTTTTCAGGGGGGGGGAACAGTAAATCAAAGGGACCAAGCCAACCCTGCAGGCCCTGACCCCAAATCGACGAGTGAGCGAAAACCCAAACCCAAAAGATCGATACTTTTATTACGAAATATAGCATTCAGGGGTTCCTTAGGGTTTGCGAATTCACCCGCGGATCAACCCCAGAATAAACCCAAGGGCTGATTCAAAAAACAACTCTGAATTTTATTAGGGGTTCTTCGTTGCTAAGGCCCGTCACCGTTTAAAAACGCAAAGGGACAAGAACTGATAATACAAGGCCCCCAAATCAAAATTTTTACAAAATTTGATTTGGGACGGAAATCAAACCCTGGACCTCCTGCTTTGGGAAGCGGCTGTTTACGCTAACTTACAAGACCAACGACCACCCCTACTCCCAACTATAAAAAACAAATTTACCAATACCATTATATTCTCCTTAAAATTTAAAACCTTTCCCAAAAATATTTAACATCCCCCCTAAGTCCTAATAATCCTAAAAAAATTATATTTTTAAACATATAAATAAAAATAAATAATCCCCTTTAAAAATCTTTAAATAATCCTCCCCCTTTAATCGGATTTGTTTTAATTTTCCACATTTTATAATGAGCACAAGGTTTTTATTTGTAGGATCTGAATTTATCTAAATCTTTTTTTAGAAAACTTAAAGCACTAGCAAAATTTTAAAAAATTAGGTTTTTATAATAAGATTATCCCCATATTTTTTCTTGCCCAAACTAGTGGGTTTGCATCCAATTCTTGTCAGAAAACCCAAAAAAAGGTTTCCACCTTGCTTTTTACGACTATGAGGACTTTTCACCCCGGTGTGGGGGGTGGCGACGATGCCGGGACGAAATTTGGGGCAAGGGGTGGTGGTGAAAAACGCGGGCCTTGTTGCGTTTTTGGGAAGGGGACCCAGCAGGACGTAAACCCCCTTCGTGACCCCCTCTACTCCCCCTTGATTGACCGATTCTCTAGCCCTTGAATCTGCCTGCAATCAAAAAAATTTTTCCTAAAATATATGCAAAAAAACAATACCGTTTTAGTAAAAATCTAGGTAAAAATTTTTCCCAAAAGTTTGAGCTGTTTTCAAACTTTTCACTGATTTGATCCCTTACCCTACTCCCACTTTGTGTACTTTGCGCATTTTTGGGGGGTTCAAAAAAGAAATGCTGCATTGATGGCCCGAAAGGGAAAAGACCCGGAAAAATTTAACGAATTGAAATAAATACGATAATTGCATAAAAGTTTTTGAAATTATTAAAAAAAAATTTTAAATTTTCCCTCATACTTTTTTTGTTGCAAAAACCAAAATTTGTACCAGACCTAAGGGGGCAAAAAAAAGATAAAAAAATATTAAAATTCAAATTTACCGGGCAGTCTGAAAGTAAAGTGGGGGTTAACAAAATCAACACATTTTTAAAAATTAAAAGCTTGGCCCCGATGATTTGCTTTTCGTCATGTTAGTTTTCGTCAATGACCACAAAAAAGGTGGGCCAAACCCTTCCCACTATTCTCTTTGGGACTTTTCTTTTCCCCAGACAGGGCATTGAAACCCATGGGCAGGTTTTCACGGGGAAAAAAAAAGGAACAATGTAAAACATAAGAGTCTCCCGCGCTTGGGGATTTTGGTACCTTTGGGTTTAAAAAAACCGACCCTTTTTCTCACCGATGTCTTAAAATGGCCCCCGGGCGTAAAACAGCGCCATCTCCCCCACTGGGCGGCCCCAGCAACGATTTTTTTTAAACGTTTTTGCTGTTTTTCGTTGTTAAACCCGGTACGGTCTTTTTTCCCCACCCCCCTTAAAGGGACAATCGCTGGGCCTCTTTATCGGTTTTTTTCGGGCCCTTTCAGCCGTTTTGTACGCACCAGGACCGGGTGGGAGGTATTTTTTTTAAATCAACATTAAACTAATTACTATGGATTTTTGTTTTCAAAAACCAAAAAATTAGAAATTACATAAATATAACCCAACAGGGGTTTTTGGGAAACTAAAGAAAAAAACACTTTTTCCACCTTTTCCCCAATCCAAGTTCTCCCCATGGTCTACACTTGGGCGAGCATTGTGGGAACACTCATTTAATTATTATTTATCAGTTTTCCCCTTGTGAGGAGCTAAAATCCCCAAAAGTTTCTACCCTGATGTATTAATCCCGTACAGCGGTGCAGCAGAATGATGATCACTCTAAAAACGGGGGGGCCAATGTAGGGGAATTTATGAAATTTTGTGTGTGAAAAAATTTTCCCGGAAACGTCTTTGCAAAGCCCCTACGCTACCGCCCGTTGTAGCTCAACCCTTCCCGGGGGCGCAAATACTCGGATCAGGGCGGGGGCCACGTGCGCCGCACCGTGGGAAAGCCCCTGTGTTGTAAGTGAAAGCTTTTCTTTATTCCCCCTACAAAAACCTTACAAAATTAATTGTCAATATATTTTTTATTTAAAAACCTACTGCATTTTTTTTTTTATTAGTTTTCTAATAAAAATTGTAAAAATATTGTGAGCAACTAAAACCCAAAAAACAAAAACACTTGGAGGATTTTTTTGATGGTTAAGTGATACCCGGGTATCCTAACTTGACGGGGTGTTTTCCCTAACACCTTTATTTTAATCCCAAATAAATGGGGTTGAAAATTTGGGGGTCTTATAATTTTTTGTAATATGAGACCCGCTTTTGCTACTTAGTCTAAAAACACGCCCCTTTGTTACCCCCTTCAGAATTGGAATTCCTTTTTATGTACTACATTTACACTCACAAGGAAATTTATCTTTTGTTTAAAAAAAATTGATGGGTATCCCGCAATTTTATACTTTCATTTATCATTTTCTGCGGTTGCAGAGCTATTTTAAATATCTTCCGCACACCGGAAGACTTTGCTGCATACCTTTTTTTTCCGGCACATTAATGCGATTTTGCCCATTTTTGTTGCACAGGTAAAAAATTTCCATTTGGCGGGCTGGACATGCCTGCCCAGACTAGGGGCCGCAGCGGCAACAGTTTTGGCCCGGACCCAAATTCCCCGGGGTTTGGCTTTTGGGCCCTTGGTGACGAGGTCCCCCTAAAACTCCCAGACGGGAATGAAAAGGGGGACACTTTAACTGAAAACACACGTTCGCCCCGTACCTTTTCACTTGAAAGTCCGCAGGGCCCAAAAAGTCCAGGCATTTGGTATATAAAAAGAACCGGGAAATTTTCATGCGGGTGCTAAATATCACATATTTGTTATAGACTCGCCATCCTCTTGCCCCTCGTTTTTAAAAAAACGTCGCCTTTTTGGCAATTTACGAATCTTTTTTGGATACCCAGCTCTCTCTTCCCGACCAAAAATCCGTGGTCCCCAATCTAGGTGACGACTTTCCCTTTTTTCCCCACCGTGTCAACGACCTGATTTTTACAAGGGTGACTGGGATGCCCTTTTCCCCGCTCCCTCTTGACGCAGGGCCCCTGAAGATTCCCCCACCCTTTAAAATTCTACGGTTTTTACGTGGATGCCCCGGTTTGAATCTATCACTTCACTGGGTCCAAGAGGCAAAACGCTACCTCGACACCGCCCCCTTCTCGTGGCCGCATTCCCCGTATGATTTGCCCAAAGGACTTCGCCCTTTTAGTAACCTTCAAAAATTTGCCTACACGTACCTGGCAAAAAGCACTCATCGTTTTTGAAAAAGACCGCTTTCAAAAAGAGCATCAACCCGCTTCAACGTGATATTGCGGCCTTTTCCCATCTGAACCCCGGGATACTACGGTAGCGGGTCTTTGATGTCTCCCCGGTTAAAACTTACTGGCGTATGGCTCGTTTCCCTACAAAAGTATTCCACAGCGGACCCACCATTCAGGGACCACAAAAACCCTTGGGGATGGACTCTGTGGGGAAAAAACGAACGTCCTGGCAGACTCACTGGAGGGCCGGGATTTACCTTGAAACCCCCCCACAGTTTACACCACAAAATGGAGGAGGGAAGTATCCAGTGGTCACAAACTCACCAGTTCCACTCCCCCTACCAGAGGAGCGGGATGCCCATTTGGGGGAATGCTCCAGATTGCAAAGGACCCCTTTCCCCACCAAAAAAGGGGGTCCGGGGATGATGGGATCACGGGACAAGTTGTTCTCCAAAATTTTCAAAGCGAGCAGCAAAAAACATACATGCTATTTTCAAAGCAAATTTTTAAACTTTAAAATTCCCCCAAACCTTTTAAAAAAAAAGCCAAGGTCATTACATTTTGAAACCGGGAAAATCTGCTCGGGACCCTTTCGAGCTATGCCCTATCAGCCCCCTGTCCCGTTTCTATCCAAGATGCTGGACGTGTCATCCTAGTCCGTCTCCAAAAGTCCCCAAGACGAAATCGAAACGTTCTCCCCGGGCGAAAAAAATTTGGTTTCGAGCAAAGCAAATCCCCAATACAACAGCTTAACGAGGATAAATGATAAGATAACAGAGGGGTTTGGGAAAAGCGGCTGGGCGGCGCGGCGTATTCCCTTTACGTCTCCCAAAGGGATTTTTTATCTGTGTGGCAGTTGGGTCATTCCCCAAACTTGTACAAATTTCCCGTTCCCCGATTATCTAGTCCTGCTTATTTCCCCCAAACCTTCCTCCTGAGCGTACTTTTTTATGTATAAAAAAATTCCCGTCTCCTTCCTCAAAGCGCCCAAATTTTTGCCGGAGTACCTCAGGGTTCGGTTGGGTGAGCCCCGCTTCTATTTTAAAGGGCTTCAAAAGCCCACAGGGCCCCCTCCCCCGGGAAGGGGTTTTCCTCGGGAATGTTTGGGGGGTTTAATTCGTGGCTCTGTCAACTAATTTGGCACCCCTGGTCGCAGTTCGCGTTGGGCAACGTTACCTTTACACTATTTTAGAATGGTACGCAAAATTTAAAGCATGGGCCCCCCAATGTGGAGAAGACTTTAAGTACTCTCTTTTCATGGTCTAAAAAAGGCCTCCCCCCTTTGGTTTTCGCTCAAAGATGCCCCCATACCCTGGGCACCGACCCCAAAAATGCCTGGGCATAACTTTTGGGCCGTAAATTACGGGGGCCCAATATCCGGTCAGCAACTCAGAAGGCAACCCGGGTTTAAAAATTTTCTTTGTACCCCCCCTTTTGCGGGAAAAGACAGCTCTCGGTATCGCCAAGCTCCGCCTCTACACGTTTTGTTCCTTTTAGCGGGGTTTATAAAACATCTCCTGTTTTGGGGGGGAAAGTGCAGCATCCCCCCGCAAAACCCACTAAAGTGGTGCAAAAAAAGATTCTTCGTGTGTCCCTTTCTCTCCCTCGCTGGACACGAATGTCTGAGATTCACGCGGACCTCCCTCGCCCAAAACCCTCAACCAAATTTTTGCTGCACAACTGCCCGATTTTACGCATCTTTTAGAAACGGTACCAAATCCCCAAGGGTTTTTGGGCCCTTTCCCCCAAAATTTTTCCCAGAAGAAAACGACGTATTCCCGCGCCCCCCTTGCAGCTCTTGGACCTCGTTTCTTTCCTCCACGTCGTCAGGGCCGGGTTCTGCGGGCTCGTCAACGTCTCATCCCCCGGGCGTTTTGTCGAAATGGGTGAAGTGGCCCCCCCCACTAAGACCCCCCGTGACCCATAAAAAAAAACTCTCCTTGGGTGTCTCTTGGGGACTTTTTTTGCCCGGGGCAAATTTTAGAAGTTTTTTTCCCTTTTAAGTTCCGGCGGGGATTTTTACCGAAACAAAAAGGTGGGGGTCACCATTACCAGCAGCGCAAAAGGGCGCTTCCATCCCCAAACCCCTGGCACACATCAGATTTTTAGTTTTAGGTGCTTCGCACCAGGGGGCTTTAAAAATACCCGGGGAGAGGCTTTTGAGCCCCCCGACCTTCCCCAAAACCCGAAAAAGAAGATTTTGGGATTATGCGGGTTTAAGGGGCCCAAAACTATTTTGTTTTTTTTCGGGGTGGACCCCAACAAAACCGGTGGGGCACATTTTTCCCAAAACATGGGGCGGTGTAATTTTAATTTTGTGATATCCCACTCTGATCGGGGGGTCCCCGGGGCTGAAGGTTTTTCCTAGGTTTTTCCCAAAAAGGTTTATGCGAATGCAAGGGGAAAGAACCTCTTTAAAAACCTTCTAGTCTAGGGGAAAAGCCCCATAAAAATTGGTCCTATCCACAACCCTACCTACTTAACACCCTATAAAAAATTCACCCTGGGCCCGGGGGTAACCCCCAAAAAAAAATTATTACATTAATTAGATAATAATATGTTTGGTATTAGGAGTTTTTGTGCATTAAAACACTCGCAAGGGATGGAGCCTTCCGTTTTATATTTTATTTTGGGTTTGGCTGGGGGGTGTGTCGGATTTTTGTGATTTTTTGTACAATATTGGTTCATATTGGGTTATGGTTTTTAAAAGTAAAATAAAAAGTGAATGAATTGGAGCAAAAAAATCATGCTGAAAAAAATAAAAAAAAAATAGAAAGTTTAAAAACAAAATGAATAATGGCATACCTTCAGTACCCCCCTCTCTCTGTCGTCCAAATTCGGGCCGGCCGTCCGCCCGGGGTGTTTTCGCAGCCCGGACCTGGGAGGGCCAAACATTTGATTGTTTGTCACCTTGTTTGACATTTATTTTAAATAAACAGAACTAATCACTATGGATGGTGGTTTTCAACACCACAAAATGATAAATAAACGCTTAGCTTATTTATTTATTTATTTATTTTATTTATTTTTTATTTTTTATTTTATTTTTTATTTATTTATTTAAATAAAACCCAACACGGGTTTTGGAACAGAAGAACCAACATTGTTCCACCATTTTCCAACCCAAGTTCTCCACAATGTCAGACACATTCAATTATTATTTATCAACTCTCACCTTGTGACAGTGGCGCACCCAAGGGGGGGGGGGGTTCGGGCTAAAGCCCCCCCCCCCCAGAACCTCACAAGCACCAGCATTTAATTTATATTTAAAGCTCATCACTTTTAATATTTCTTATGAATGATACATTTTGATGAAAATATTACTGAAACAAATAAAAGAAAGAAATAAAGAAAACACCTTGTTGCATAATTGAGTTTAGCACTGTGGTCGGTTCGCGGTATTTTTTTTCCATTTTAGAGCTGCGCTATGATTTTATGACCGCCACACGCTCGTATTAATGACAACATTTAGACCCAACCTATAAGATTCACACACACTTTCAAATAGTGCATCGTTACCTCAATAGACAGCGTACCACCGTTGAGTGAATAATATACTATACTATCCAAAAAAAGTTCCAATCTTCCAAAAGCTTCCTATGAAGCTGGACTTTGTTATATATCGACAATCCAGAAAGCATGATTTATTAGTTTTATTAGTTTATCCCACAATATCAAAGCATGATTTCTGTAAGTATGTTTATCCCACAATATCACAGTATGCACGTGTGCATGCATAGGCCTCCCTATTTATTAGATGAGCGTAGCGAGCGTAGCAAGCGAAGCAAAGATTCCATTTTACTACACTGGAGAAAAAAATCCGGAATGTTTTTTTTTTTTCTGTATTTTTGTGTGTCTGTTAACACGATTCCGGCTAAACCGATACTCCAATTGCGATGAAATTTTATGGAGGCCTTCGAAATCTCTCAAAAAAAAGAACTGCCACGTTTTTGAGCGCAATCGAAAAATTATTTCTCATGAAAATCGCAATTCTAACGATTTTTTTTTATTTTTAAAAAAATTCTTCAGCTTATAACACCTACATGCTTTGTCCGATTTTAATGATTTTTTTACAGAACCCTAATTTTATGAATTTAGGTATTCGTGTGAAAAATGAGCGCAATCAAAAAACTATTTTTTTATTATTATTTATTATTTATCATCAACAGGGTTGTACCCCACAAGTGTGATATAATATATCTTAAGTCTAAATTACAATTATGGAATATAAAAAGAAAAAAGTAGTACAAAATAATAAAATACAGTTCACACAATAAGATGGCCCTGTAAACTTACTGCTTGACATATGGTTATGTTTGTGAAGTGTGTATGTGGGTGTATGATGTGAGTGTATGGGTGCAGTGCGATTGGAAATGTTAGTGTGTGTGTGTTTCGGTGTGAATGTGATGTGAGTATGCGTATGTGTGTGTGCGCGTGTCTAAACATGGGTTATGCAATTGTTAACCATTTACTTGATTGCAAATTAAGCCTATCTTAAATATATTGTTAATTGTAGTTTTAAAACAGTTTAATTCTAAGTGGTGAATGTCAATGTCTTCGTTTTTCCTCACTATTGAGTTGTATGTACTCTGAAGCCTGATCAAGCACGAGTATTTATACAAATCTATTCTACACTTAGGTATTTTGAAAAGGTCACGATTGCGAGTATTTTTGTTGGGTACGCGGAAACCAAGTTCACTGATGATGTTGATATCGACCACACTGTGAAAATGTGAATGTGAAATGTGAAAATCGCAATTTTACGTTTTTATTCTTTTTTAAAACAATTCTTTGACTTATAACACTACATGCTTTATCCTATTGTAATAATTTTTTCACAGAACCTTTATTTTATAAATTCATATATTTTGTAAAATTTGTGCGCAATCAAATAATTATTTCTTATGAAAATTTCAATATTACGATTTTTTCCTTTTTTTAAATTACAATTAATTTAAAAAAATTAAAATTTAAGTTAATTTTTCATTTAATTTAATTTAATTTAAAAAAAAATCTTCAACTTAGTATTGATTTTTTCACAGAACAACAGAAAATCCGCATAACACATGGCAGCTCAATGCACCAATTACGCTCATCCAACAACGCGGCGGGACTTAAGCGTTTTCCTTGTTTATTTATATTATCTTCAATCACCAGGATTGGTCACTGTAGGGTGCGAATTGACGTGGGGGATGGGGAAATTCTCCCCCCCCCCCTCTAGTAATTTCATCCCTGGCTCTGTTTTACTGAAAGGTATCCATTCCCGCCGGGGATGGGTAAATCCCCAACTCTGGATTCCCATCTCATCTCATAACATATCAACTTTATTTTATCTTGTAAAGTTAATAAATAATGCGTCAATTTAATCCCTAGCCATAAAGTGTTTGTACATTAATAAACCTAACCAATCGACTCTTTTTATCCTTTCAAAATAATACGTCAGATTGCTTCAAAGGCCATCTCGAGGGCAATAATTTCTCAAAAAAGTTTTGCCTCCGGCGTAGACCCCGTAAAGCCCACCCAATTCACAAGTAATATACTTGGCCAATCCCCCCTCTGCCAAGCCGTCAATTCGCACCCTGTAAATGGTCAGCCCCCCCCCCCCCCCCCGGGATGAAATCCTGGGTGCGCCACTGCCTTGTGATGAGCTAAAATCTCCAAAGTTTCTACCGTGATGTATTAATCCCGTACAGCGGTGCAGCAGGATGATGATCACCGCAAGAAACGTGCAATGTACGGAATATGCAATTTGTGTGTGAAATATTTACCGAGCACGTCTTTGCAAATGCCACCTACGCTACCGACAGTTGTAGCTCAAGCTTACAGCGCGATACTCGGATTTGGGCGGTGCCACGTGCGACGTCACCGTCGGTAGCTCCTGTGTTGTAAGTGTACGCGTTTCTATATTGCCCTACAGAAGGCTTAAACACTTAATTGTCAATATAGTTTATTTGAACATACTGCATTCTATATTTTATTAGATTTCTAATAGAAATTGTGAAATATTGTGTAGCAACTGAAACAATAACTAAACACTTGTAGGATTTATTGATGGTTAGGTTAGGTTTTGATTTGAAGTTGGCCCTTACGTAATGGTTACAGCATTATGTTAAGTGAGAATAAATGAGAGCAATATCAACGAAAAGTTCGACAATACTTTTGTTGGGGTAACAAATTGTACCAGTTTGAGGGTTTAAGGGAGGGATTTTTTATTGCCATGAAAACAGTAGGTGAATTAAGTTTCACTTTAGTTCTTGGATTCAAACTAGTTTTTAACAATCAACATGACTTAGGTACCTAAAAACAGTTTCCAATTTGGGTTGGGGTCAGTGGCTACGCCACAGGGGTGGAGGGTGGGGGCGGCTTGGCTCGACTCACCTGGGGCTTCTACTACGTTGCACACCCGGGCCAGGTGGTGCCATCCAAGGCATTTCCAGCACCGCTTGCCGTAAGCGGAGCACTGGCGGCGGCCATGTTCGTATCCACAAGCCCTGCACAGGTATAACTCGGTGGACGTGTTGTTGGCTGGTCCGCTCGTCTGTTCTCGGGGACCCTTTAACTCACCTTGTAGTGGATACAGAACACACACAAATAATAAGAAACACAGTAACACAGTATCAGGCGGTGGTCCATGAACCGCCAAACTTGAACTCGAAAATATAACAGGACAACATAACCGTTACAGTGTTCGAGCCAATGATATTTACCATCAATAGTTGGCTAGGTCCCAAGTCATTGGTCCACTGACGACGTGTCAATTAGAAGCCATTTTGAATATTATTATTTATTTCAACAAATCAAGCTACAAAGTACAATGTACACTTAACATGTTGAAGAGAATCAGAGAGGGCATAGCCCCATAGCAAGAATGCCTGATTCCCTTCATTAAAACTAATTAAAATAACTTAGGCCTAATGTTATTTGAAAACAATGGATAAAATAGTCAATAAATTAACATAATGTTGTAGTATCAAAATATGGTAGGCCTCATGTAGTATACTGACATATAAAAACAATTTAACTAAAATATTCTTTTATTCTATTCTTGAAATTTGGAGCATCTTTGATTTCTAGAGGAATAGTATTCCATAAAGTAACAGCACGGTTATAAAAATGATTTTGGTATATAGTTGTTCTAGCACGGGAAGGGTTTAAAATTAGGCCAGTATTAAGTCGGTTAAACTGTCTCTTCTGAATTGTTATTCTTTTAAAAGGATCAAGGTCAGTAACACCGGTAATTAAGTTACTTAAAAATCTAACATCAGTTTGTTTACAATAATTTTGTATTGATGGCAGTCCACATTTGTTTAAGCGCTCAGAGGCACTTTCAGAATAAAAAACATTTTTTTAAATAACTTTAGTTGCACGGTTTTGAATAACCTCAAGTTTATGCATGTTTAGTTGAGAAGTTGGGTGCCAAGCTGGTAACCCATACGTTAATATAAGGCGGATAACGGATTGATATGCAGTTTTTATAGATTTCGATTTACTTTTATATAGATTACGACTGACAAATCCTAACAACTTGGAAGCTCTGTCTCTAACGTTGTCTGTATGAAAATCCCATTTCAAATCTGAAGATATAGTGAGACCGAGGAGTTTAATAGTTGTTTGCCTCACTAGAGCATTACCTAAAAGAATGTAATTAGAAGCAATGGGTGATTTGGACCTAGTTAGACGTATGTACTGCGATTTGCTAGCATTAAGCTGCATACAGTTCAACAAGCACCAATTTTCAAGTGCAGATAGATCTGCTTGCAATGCATAAACATCCTCTAATCCTGAAATAGGTCGAAATAATGTTGTATCATCAGCATACTGGTAAACTTGAGATGACACACACTGAGGAAGATCTAAAAAGAAGATTGTAAATAGGAGAGGCCCAATTACAGACCCTTGTGGCACCCCAGAAGTAACATGAGCTTCTACAGATCGAGAACCATTAAAAACTACAGATTGTTTCCTATTGGAAAGAAAAGAGCTTATCCACCCTATTTCATTGTGTTATATAATAATAGGTCAGTTTGTATTGTAAAATAGGTTGTAGCGATTTGTAGCACAAATATTTTTCAAGCATGCTGTCAGTAGCCCAGGAGTGGAAGACTTTTACCCGGACAAAATTCCGGACAAGCTGAAAATTTGCACACAGGCTCAGATTAGCCTACTAAGCAATAGTTGAAAAGTCCCCTAAGCTCCGCCGCGTGCGTCTTGAGATATAGTGGCAAAAGGGCGTAAGTGCCAAAAATGTTTTATTTTCAATTTCAACCATTTTTTTTACACTAATATGTACAAATTATTAAATATTTCTACGTCGGTAAAGTTAAAATCAGTCATAAGCTTCGACCCGTGCGTGGCAAAAGGGCGTAAGTGCCAAAAGTATGATATTTTCAATTTCAATACATTTTGACATACGTATGTGCAACTGCAAATAACAACAACAACAACAACAAGCTGAAAATTTGCACACAGGCTCAGATTAGCCTTCTAAGCAATAATTGAAAAGTCCCCTAAGCTCCGCCGCGTGCGTCTTGAGATATAGTGGCAAAAGGGCGTAAGTGCCAAAAATGTTTTCCAAAAGTATGATATTTTCAATTTCAATACATTTTGACATATGTGCAAATTATTATGTATTCATACGACGGAAACGTGAAATTGTTCCCTTTTCTTCGACCAGTGTGTCTTGACACATGGTGGCATAAGGGCGTAAGTGACAAAGATATGTTATTTTTAGTTTCAACCAACACTTATTGACATTCGTATATATGCAAATTATTTATTATTTGTACGAGACAAAAGTAAACATCTTCCCCGAGCTTCGTTGCTGGCGTCTTGTTAAATGGTGGCAAAAGGGCGCAACTGACATCATAATTCTATATTATATATAAAAAGGGCTTTTGACATTCAACTACGTTTATTGTAACATATGAATACCAAACAATGGACACTCAATTGAAAATCCATGCATGCTGACTGACTTGCTATGGCCAGCTTGTTGTAAAGAACCATTACAAAATTGTTGTAAGTAGCAGACTGGACATTACCAAACCTATAAAAAAAATTCTCCAGCATTCTCAAGCGGCTTGCATGGACGGATTTTGAAAGGGATTCGAGCACGAGCTGTGGACAACCTATCTTGGGCTCGACTTTAGTATCACATCACGATAGATAGAGAGCATGAGCAAAGAAAGAATAAACATATTTCAATACCGATTTGATTTTTTAATGTCCGAGTGGAAATGAACGCTACATAGCGGACTGAATTGCATGTGTGCCCGACTGCATTGAACGCTACAAACTATGAAACATCCCCTATTTGCCATCAGCTTAGAGGGGATGAAGGATAATCTCTTAATGTGCTGGTGGATGCCCACTGGCTTGAACCGGCTTTTCAAAC